>JAJPUD010019924.1:0-25634 GCA_023553655.1 Myrmecobius fasciatus
CCTGTATTTCTTTCTTACAGAGTATCAGGGTGTTGAATGGGGAAATGCAGGGTTCCAGCCATCCTGTCATAAAGAGTCTCTCTCTTACTGTTAATCTTTTTCTTCCCTGGAGGAAAATGGGAAAGTGTTTTGCTCTCACTGTAGCCTTTGGGTCCCTCAGTTTGATTCTGATAGGGACAATGTCTAATTGTCTATCTAGGATCAATTTGGCTTTTTTCTGCCTCTTTCATCAGACTCAATCTGGTGGGAACTAACAGAAGCCACTTAGATATTAAGCTGATAGACAATTTAGTTATTAGATCTCTTCCCAATAGATTAATTCTTGCTTCTGGAACAAGGAGCAACTATCCTAATACTTGAATATCTTTCTACTTTATTTCTGTGATTTTTATGAAGTGAACTGATTGGTTCTCCCCTTTTATTCCAGATATAATTAATGTTTTCAAAGATAATCCCACCCCTTGAGGTAGGTGTGTGACTGATGACCAGACTGCTTCTAAATCTATCAGGAATTCTAATTCATTGTCTTTAGGTCCCACCACTATATTTTTCAAGGGTTCTAGATGGGCGTTAATCTATATATATCTAGGGCCCCTGACTTCCCTAATTTTCAAGTTCTATTAGGGAGAGTACAACTTCTGTACTGAGGAAGTTTAACTCTTTGCTGCCCTCCCATTGATTGATTAATTTCCCTGACTGTATTAACATCTTAGCTTTTTGTTCTGCTTCTCCTCATCCCTCCTCACATATGATTTGGTTGCTTCTTCCAATAGGTCTCCTAATGGCCTATGATTCCATCTGTCTATCTTTTGTAACTTCCTGCTTATATCTGGCCATGGCTTTGTTACAAAATATATTCTCAACATAGATTCGTTATCTGGGTCTGAGGGATCCTGATGTGAGTATTTTCTCATATTTTATTTCAGGCTGTCTAAGAACTCAGAAGGGAATAACTCCTTCCCTTGCATTATATTGAATATCTTCTTCAGGTTCTGTAGTTGAGGCACTCCACTCTTAATTCTTATAATTATTAACTCCCTTATGTCTTGCATCTGACCCCGATGAACCTCATTGTTATGGTCCCATCTGATCGGGGTATTCTTTTTTTTTATTTATTTTATTTATTTTTTTTATTTATTTTTTTTTTTTTGGTGAGGCAGTTGGGGTTAAGTGACTTGCCCAGGGTCGAACAGCTAGAAAGTGTTAAGTGCCCAAGACCAGATTTGAACTCAGGTCCTCCTGACTTCAGGGCTGGTGCTCTATCCATTGCTCAACCTAGCTGCCCCCAATTGGGGTATTTCTAATCAGCTGGTACTACCCTGGCCACAGGAGTATGCCATTTCTCCCATTCTATCATGGCGACCCTTCTCACTAGAGTTCTCTGGCAAGAACAATATATTTAGTGTAGCTATTAACTCATCCCAAGTATATATGTTAGGGCCCTGAAACTGATGTAATTGTTTGGATTGGGTCTTCCATAAGTAGTTTCATCTCCTTTAAATTCTTCATCTCGGGAAGACTAAGGGGTACACTTAGGGTTTAACAAATCCTAATCTTACTCCCCCTTGGGCTAAGGATACCTCTCTTAATGGGTACATATGAGCCCCAGGTGTAGATGGGTCAGGGATCAGAAAATCCACTAGATCCTTTAAGTTGCTCCACTTCCCTCCTCAAATGTCTAGGGGGAGGGGGTGGAAGGAGTTAATAAGTCCACAGGAGGATTGCTAGGGCCAGAGGTCGTTGGGGATGGAGCAGTAGGGGTGGGCACAGCTGCCTTCTTCAGAGGAGAAGGAAGAGAGAGAAGCAGGTCCCCTGGGTGTGGGGGGACAGGTTCCTGTTCTGCTTTCCTCTTCCCATGCTTCTTTATTTGTGAAAGGAAGAGGTGAGCCTCAGTTAATCAGAGATTTGCATTGACCTGACCAGCAGGTCATCAACGTGGGTCAAGGGAGCAGGACATAAGCCGGGGGAGCAGAGCTCTTAAGGCCGAATGGCCTGGGGAGACACAGAGTTCTGGGGACAGGATCGCAGAGAGGAAGGAGACAACTCTAGGTTATGGTAGATTATGTCTCAGGTTTATTGAGTTTGCACAGAGTATATATAGGCAGATAACCACAATGCAGTAACAGCACATTGAGCAAGAAGACAGATGGGGTGTGACACTTTGAAATGAGGGGTGGGGGTCAGGTGTCAAAGGTTAGGGGCCCCAAGGGTGGAGTAGAACAATGATATCTTGTGGTCTCCTGAGGCGTGTCGTTCTGCATGCTTATGCTGGAATATGCAGTGGTTGTTCTTAGATATTCAGATATTTGTGTCAGGGTGGGGAGGGGGAAGGTGAAAAGGGTCATGGTGTTAAGGTTCAGTCAAAGGGGGGAAGGTTAGAAGGGTCATGGTTTTAAGGTTCAGTCTCTGGCATTGCATAAACTATTTCCTCTCTGGATTTAGAGGATCTTTGCCATTCACATACAAGTTTAGCTTCTGACACACCAAATCCTCATTAGACCCCTATTTTGTCCAAATCATCCCTTCTCCAGTCTTGCTGTGCCCCCACCCCCAACAAAACAACAGTATTTTATCATTTTCTTTCTATCTTTTCCATGATTATTTGGTAATTCATTCAAATTTTGTAGCTGGCTACCTAGCAGACTATGTAGTGGTATTTTTGCTCTAAAGGTTTAGGTTTGAACTGCTCCTTTCCCATTTTACTAAAGGCTTCCCTTCTGAAAGAGCAGCTCCAGTCTATTTTGTGTTCCTCTAAAATGCAGAGCCAACTTCTAAACTCCGATCAACAAATGTGGTGGGGGTTGCTCCCACCAGCAGTCAGCCTGACTGCCCCTCCTCTGTGCCATTTATCAGAACTTCCTTGTAGTTTACTAGGAGCTATCCCTTTCCTTGGATCACTAAGTCCCAGGGTCTCCTTTTCAGTTTAAGGACAGCCCAAGGGCAGATACGGTGCCTCTTACTTCCTCTGTATTATGTGTATAAATTTGATTTCTTAGGAGACTTTTCACTTTCTGCTTTAAGGGAGGCTGGAAATTCAATCTTAAGGACTATTGGAGAAAACCTTCTCAATGCATGCCTGCCTTCTTTATCAGAATGCCAGCTGTCTCTCCAGGAAGTCACACGATTCCGGACGAGCCCCCAACAAATTGTGTGGGGTGGAGTATTAAATCCTTCTTACCCAATTTGATTATTTGGAGGCCTTTCTAGGTACAACAGAAAGTTTTAATTCATTTCTTGCAAGAAGAGGGCCAACATACTATCTGGGCAGTTCAGAATAAAGTGGCACATATTGAGGGGCAGGAAATTACTTATATAGCACCAAAATAGAAGTATACTCCCTTTTACTATTGATTTTTAAATTCATTGGATGGATTGGAAAGAAAGTAACCACTAACCAGTAGTCAGTGATGCTGTCTACTTCCTGTGGGTCACATGACTTCCTGAGGTTCTGGCCTAGGATTCAACCTTTCTGCCCTAGAATCCTCCGAGAGCATGACTTTCTGAACCTCAGGGTTAAAGTATGTCCTACTTTTGAGAAGTATTAATTTATTTCAATCAGAAGGAATCCAAGGAGGGAGATCATTCCAGGAATGGTAAGATAGCCAGAGAAAATGCTCAGTCAAGTGAATTGTTCACAAAACAGAAAGGAGACCAATGTCACTGGATTAAAGAGTATTTGGCAAGGGGTAAGATATAAAAAGACTGAAAATGTTGGGGGTATAGAGGTGGGAGTGGAAGTTAGTTATGGCTATGAACGCCAGAGAATTGGATCCTGAAAATGATAAGGAGCCTTTTGGAATTTTTTTAATATAAAGGGTGGTTAGAATTGCCCTTTAGGAAAATCACTTGGGTAGCTGAATGGAGAATGAATTGGAGTGAAAAGGGATGTGTGGAAGAGATAATGACTAGCAAACTATTGAAGCCTGAGGTGATAAGATCTTGCACCATGGTGATGACAGTATTGGAGGAGAGAAAGTGGCATATTCAAGACATGTTGCAAATCAAATGGCTTGGCACAACACATTATAAAATTGCATATGGGAGTTGAGGACTAGAGGATAGTGGGACCCTCTACAATAATGGAAAGTTGGTAGATTTGGGAATCATCTGCATAGCAATGATTATTGATTACTTGGCAGTTGCTGGCATTGTCTTGAAAAGAAATAAAAAGGTGACATAGAAAAAAGATAGGCAGTTCACTTATACATACAGGGTAATAGTGGTAATAGGGTAGATAATTGGTGCAGTAGATAGAGTTTCAGGCCTGGAGTCAGGAAGAACTGAGTTCAACTCTAGCCTCAGATATTCCCTAACTATGTTACCCTAGGCACATAATCCTCTTTGCCTCAGTTTCCTCATCTGTAAAATGAGCTGAAGAATGAAATGGCAAATCACTCCATTATCTTTGCCAAGAAAACCCCAAACAGGATCACAAATAATTGAACATGACTGAAAATGACTACACAAGAACAACAGTAAATGAATCCTACAAAGGAGATTGAAAAGGATCAGATGGGTAAAGAAAAGAATCAGGTCATAGTAGTATCAGAAAATCTCAGGAAGGAGAGAGTGGTGAATTATGTCAGATGCTTTAGAAGAGGTTGAGAAGGAAGAACACTGAGAAAAGGCTAGTGGATTTAACAAAAAAGGGACATTTACATAACCTTGCAGAGTGTAGTTTTAACTTTGTGGTATAGGTTTGCAAGCTGGATTACAAAGGGTTGAGAATTGAGTTTGAGGACAGAGAGTAGTAATTGGATGAAGGTAATTTTTTCTAGGAATTTGGCTAGAAAGTCACAGGATGATAATTTGAGGCAAAGATAACATGAAATTATAGGTGAGGGGATTTTTGTTTGTTTGTTTTAAGGTATTTGTAATTTGTCTTAAATTTATAAGTATCCAGGAAGGAATTAGTAGATAAAATAAAGCTAAAAATGAGGGAACCTTGAAAAGTTGATTTAAACGATCCTGATACAGATGACACAAATAGAGGTTTGGAATTAACAAGAAACTCCCCAGGAAACTTCCTCCCAATCCTTTGAGTATGAAGCAAAAGAGGAAAGGATGAGAGACAGACATTGAGGTAAGATGTGAAGATTATTTGAAGGGTAAAATTTGAGAGAGATTCTTTATGGGATTGAAATGGACAGAAGACTGGGTTATAGGGCTTTGGAATCTCTCTGGACATTTGGGTCATAAGGCCTTGGAATCTCTCGGAAATCTCTGGTGGGTCAAGTCTTTTGAATATCTGAAAAATATTTTGCCTATCTAAGTCTGGTCTACAGTCAATGCATATAGGCCTTTTCCATTGTATTTCACATATCTTGTTATCTCCCCATTGTTAGTGAGATGTCAGTGTCAAACCTAGGGGGTAGCCAAGGACTTTAAAAGTGTGCTCCTCCCAAGGCTTAGGGCTGGACTCTTCTAAAGGGTCCAGTCCCCAGGCTCCCTTAATAAAGGTTCTCAAGGCTTTCAAAATTCTAATTATGTTGGCTGTCCTTTATTTTCTTGCCTGGGCTATCACAGGATAATCTAATTTGTTTTTTTCAGATTTCAGTATAGCTTATGAAGATCAATTTTTAGTGTGCTATTGCTATACTCTTTTCTAATATTTTGTTTAATATTTTACATCAGAATTCACTGTGATTTTCTTTTACTGTTTTATTTCTCTATAGTTGTAGTCTCATAGAAATAAGTAAAGTGTCTTTTGCAAAGTTTGTGTGGCAGAAAATTACATGTAACTTTTTCTCCTTTTGCTGTAGCTATTAAGTTTTTCTCTGAGGACCTTCTGTTCCAAAATGAGTCAAAGGATCATAAATTTGAATGAATGGATAAATGCAAAGTTTTTATTAATGAAAACTTGGCTAAATTCTAGAGGTACAAGTAGAAGAAGCAAGATAGTTCTTGCTCTGAAGGAGCTCTCATTCTTATGGTAGAGGACAGTGTCTAAATGTGTCTAAAGAAAGTTTAGCTTTTTGGATATGTTAATTTAGTAAGAGTCTCTCTTGGACTTGAAGTGAACTAGATAACTGCCAAGGAACCTAGTAGGTTCTCCAAATTCTGCTTATCTTACAATATTTAGGAGGTTTAATAGTTTTTCTACTTTCTATTACTAAATTATTATTCAGAGCAATGCTTCACATATTTCAAATGTGTAATACTTATAAATTTATAAACCAGGAATTTTATACCTAGAGTGAGTTGTCTTTGGATGAAAATTTTTGTGGAGCATAATATTTGGTCTTTTTTAAAGAATAATGAAAAGGTGTTGGTGGAACTGTGAATGGATCCAGCCATTCTGGAGAGCAATTTGGAACTATGCTCAAAAAGTTATCAAACTGTGCATACCCTTTGACCCAGCAGCATTTCTATTGGGCTTATATCCCAAAGAAATCATAAAGGAAGGAAAGGGCCCCACATGTGCAAGAATGTTTGTGGCAGCCCTTTTTGTAGTGGCTAGAAACTGGAAATTGAATGGATGCCCATCAATTGGAGAATGGCTGAACAAATTATGGTATATGAATGTTATGGTGTCAGGGCCCGAGAATGTGAAAACACAGAAAAGACAAGCATATGCATGAACTTTAGATTGATTGATTAACTACACCCTGAGATTTCTGGACCATATCTGTGCCTTCCAACCCCCACGTCCTTGCATTCCACTCCCTGCTGCTCAACCCCCCTGTCCTTGCATTCCCCGCCCTGCTGCTCAACCCCCGTGTCCTTGCATTCCCCGCCGGTTACCCAAACCCCACCTGACACTGTCCCCGGAGCGGGTCGCGCCCGGCACGACCGGGTGCTTGGCGCCAGAAGGGAGAGCCCCTTGGGGCTCCTCCCCCCACCACCTCACCGGGTCAGTGAAAAAACGATCAGAGTAGTGGTATTGGCCTATTTAACCCCAGCCTTTTGTTTCAATAAACGAGACTATTCCATCTGCCATGTAGTCTCCTTCCTCTCTCTCGCCTATTCTCCCCCTTCAGGTCGGGTCCTCCTCGCCCCCACGAATTACTAGTCCTGCTGGCCAGGACATTATGGAATATTATTGTTCTGTGAGAAACGACCAGCAGGATGATTTCAAAGAGGCCTGGAGAGACTTGCATGAACTGATGCTGAATGAAATGAGCAGAACCAGGAGATCATTATACACGGCAACAACAATATGATGATCAATTCTGATGGACATGGCTCTCTTCAACAATGAAATGTTTCAAACCACTTCCAATTGTTCACTGAAGAAAGCCATATACACCCAGAGAGAGGGATGTGAAATGTGGATCACAACATAACATTTTCATGTTCTCTATTGATGTTTGCTTACATTGTATTTCCTTTCTCTGATTTTTCTTTCTTGTAGATGCAATTTTTCTTGCACAAAAATGATAAGTGTGGAAATATGTATACATATATTCTATTTGTCAAGTATTTTAACATAATTAACATGTAGTGGATATCCTGCCATCTAGGGGAGGGGTGGGGAGTAGGGAAAAATTTGTAACAGAAAGCTTTGTAAGGGTTAATGTTGAAGAATTACCCATACATATGTTTTGCAAATAAAAAGTTTTAATTAAAAAAAAAGAATAATGAAAAGGAAGGAGGGAGCAGTCAATTCTGCTTTTTAAAAGAAGTTTAAAAAAAGATCATTTACATATGAAGCAAATCTTGGCTTCCTTTCTGAAATGCAGCCATAGAACTGGATTGATACTTAGAGATTACAGATAGACAGTTATTGGAAAACCCAGTTTGCCACATAAACTGTTAAAGACTTTGTGATTCACTTTGTCAATATGACTAATGTCCCTTTCTTTTTCTCCTCTAGAGGACATTTTCTTACATAAACAGCTGGCCAAATATTACAAAGCTGACCCTTGCTTTTGATTGGAAAGTTAGTTCTAACCAAAGAGGACATGTGTTGTAAAGACCTTACTCTCAGAAACTTGGATTTGAGCATGTGTGACTTCCTAACATTTTTTAGCTATGAAAATATGGGTTAAGTCAATTAACTTCTTTAAACCTATTTGCTGCTTTGTAAATGAAGATAACAGTACGTGTCTCCAAGAGAAGATGTGAAATAGTAATGGAAAATCTAAACTTCTTGGCAGGACCATCCTTTGACTCCCATTGTATTTGACTCTGGGCCACCTACTTAATTCCTTAGTGCCCTAATCAGTTCTCTAGGACCTAAACAGTTTTGTATTTCCTACCATGAGGAAATCATTAATTGGTTCCCAGACATCAATAAAAAAAAAAATTTCTTATTTCATTTAACATAGTGACTGTTGTTCTGAACAAAGTGCTATGTAAATGTGGGCTCTTAGGTATACCACCCTCATGCCAAATGTAATTGCTTTCTGACTCTCCCTTCCCCCTCATTCCCCACTATTGATACTGGTAAAGTTGCTGGGAGGTTGTTTTATGTTTGTTTTTGTGATTTCTAGTTATTATTAGATTTCATCAGATGATAGGATTTTAGTAAATAATGAGTCAACTAATGATAAATAAGGTCATACTGCATAACTGAAATAACTGTAGATTATGAAGAATATAGCTTAATTTCATTAAGAATAATATATCACAAGATGTAACATTCATTTAAGTTATGAGGGATTTGGAAAAATGACTATTTTTTAATTAGTCTTTTAACAGTATACACTTGTATAATAGTATATACGATGTTAATTTGCCAGTATTTTAGTTCTTGCTCATTTTACCAACCTTTTTGTGTCAGTTAATCAACAAGTTCATAATTAGCCAATTCTGCCACAGTTTGAAATTGTGAAATGAAATTTAAGATTGTCTCCTAATTCAAAAATACTGCGATTGTCCAAATTTCTATTGCTAATGCAATTTTCCACCATATTTCTTTTTTTTTTTCCTACAATTTTACCTCTGTTCCCCTTTATCTTTCTACTTTTTGATCATCAGGTTGTATTCTGAGAGTAAAAATAAACGTAACATTGTATTTATGCATGCCACAGTATATATAAGGTTTGCTTATTTTGGAGTATAAAGAATATTGTTTCTTTGCCCGTGGTTTACCAGACTTGGATTTGTTTGCTTTTGTTAGCTAACTTCACTGAAAAGTGGAAGATTTTAATTATAGTAATTAAATTTCCTCTTATTGTAAAAGAGGCTTTTTAAAATCAGGATTTTCTATGCCATCTATCTTAAAGCCTATTTAATTTGAACAAAAAGTTTTCAGCCCCTTTGGATTGAACAATTAAGACATGTTAAAATGCATCTATCATGATTCAAATGGAAAGTTAAAACAATGTTGCATAATGCTTGTTTCTTGTGATTTCATTTTTAAAGACTTGTGTTCTTATTCAGAAATGTGCTTTGTAAATTGGAGATAAGGCTGTCTCTACAAAGGATTATAGAATGTGTGTTAGGTGAATATATTCTGCTTCCAAAAGCTGATTCTTTGCACATTAATTAAAATTTTAAATAGCTACCTTTATTGCACTTCCACATAGTAGATGCATCTTATTAGTAAGAATTTCAAAATATTCTCCTCCCCCCATCATTTTCTTTTTAATAGTTAACTAGTATATATCATATGAAGGTTGTATTTTCTCTGAAAGATCCAGGCATTATCTCTCTGCATTTTGGAGAATGAATGATATTTTTTCATATGGTACTCAAGTTGTTTTCTCTTTTATCTCTTAAGAGAAGACCGAAATATATTCAACTTTTGATTAGCCAAATGAATGGAGGAGAGGAGCATTATGGATAATGCCCCACAACAAGTATTTCTTAATCCTTTATGCTTGACTTTGGAATGCAGTCAGAAACCCTTTTTAGCTTTAATTATAAATTTGCTTAGAAAAATAGATTACGTGACATTTTATTTTTGTTCTTGCATCAAAGATACTTTTTATACCTTTAGAAAATGTTTAGAGAATATTCATTACTACCAAACCCAAAGACGTTTATTTATCACCTGTATGGGAAGAGTAAATACACTTATTTAGGGCTTTTCCACTGCTTAACCTATAGGACTATTTGCATTTATTTTCAGTCTTATATTTTATAAACATTTCTCTTTTGTCTTTTTAAGGCAAATAGAGACTTTCTTTAAGCAAACTATTGTATTTTATTAAACTAGGAAGATTGCATAAAACTTTTTGTGTTACTCTATCTGTTTAGATATTTGATATTCTTAGTACCTAAAAGATGAAGGTTATAACCTGAAGTTAATTATGGGAAATATTTTAGAATCACAAAGTAAAATTATGCAATGGAATCAGGTGGAAAAAGTTCTTCCCTACCCATCCAAAAAAATTTAGACCATCATGAACCAAAAGGACAAGAGGATGGAAAAAAAGTATGCCTATACTTCTCTTGCCTAAGTATCTGATTTAATTGGAAAAAATTGAATTGCTCCAGAGATTTGGGGGGGAAACATATTGATACTGCTAGGTGCTGATGAAAGAGGTAAATTTAAATCATCAAACCTTTCTAGGACTCAAATTTCTTCAAATTAGAAAAAGTAGACTAGAAGATCAGCCTTGACTAATGATGGCTAGAAGATATATATAGAAGTGACAAGATTTTAAACTATTCTTAATCTTTATGAATGGGATTCTGAGAAATGTAGCATGTCAATGAAGTTCAGGGTGAGCTGGTAAGTATTTCAGCAAACTGAAGAGGTATGCAACTGTATTGATAAGCTCACATTAATGTCATGTAAAAAACAAAAGTACTAAATGCAAAGTTAGTGCTTGCATGCCAACAAAAACATATGGTAATTGTGTAAAATCACAGAATTTTATTGCTTGGAACATCCAGTATAATCACTGGGGGGGGAGAAAAAATTATTCATAATAGATATGGACAAAATGTTAGCTTTAATGTAGGAGGTTCCTTTTTCCAACACAGAGCCAAATTATGGCCTAATTTGTGTTCATTTTATTCTCAGTACTTCAGAAAGACATAGACCTGGAAAGGCAGGGATATGATGAATATGAGTTTAGGTTATTTCAGTGATAATGATGATAATTATGGTGGTGATGGTGGTGGTAGTAGTGGTGATAGCAGCAGCTAACACTTATATAACACAAAGAGCTTTACAAATATTTTCTTACTTGATCTTCACAACAACCCTGTAGGTGTTATTATTAGCTTATTTTACTGATGAGATAACCAAAATGGAGTGAGATTTAAGTGACTTACCCAGGAATGTACAGCTAATAAATGTCTGAGACCGAATTTGAACTCAGGTCTTTCCTGGCTTATCAGGTATTCAACATTTATTCAAGTATTTATCCTTTCATCTGTTAGCTTATTTATTTATGTTGGTCCACTGTGCCATCTCGCATTTTTATATGTGCCACTTTAACATTTGCAATGCACTTTCCTCACAGTTACCTTGTGAAGGAAGTAATGCAAGTAATGGTTTCATGAGAAAACAAACTCAGGAAGTTTCTGGCATATCCAGGGTAATGTACCAGATATTAGAAATGGCATTCAAATTATATTCTCTCCTGATTCCAGGTCTTTCACACTTTCCACTATACCATGTTCCACTATAACCCCCTTTAAGTGAAGGGCAAAATAAAGTAGGAATTATAGAATGCAGAGTTTTGCAGTGCATTTTGTGTAATGTCTTCTCTATCTTGCCTTTCATATCTTGCCTTTCATTTTTCATTTTACTTACACGAAAAAGAAGTTTTAGAATCTAACAATACAGAATAACAATACAAAAAATGCTTTTAATAATAACTTTTTCATAAAACATTTTCGAAAGCATTTACATATAGTTAATTATTTGATTATTCCCATTCTAAATATTTCAACTTATTGCAGACTATTCCTATTTTTCAATGAACTGGATTCCTAAAACATCCCTTCTTGAAGATTCCCATTTGTTGTTCTTTTTTTAAATGATGCTATTAATTGTTTTAGTCCTGTCTGATTCTTTATGACCCCCTGTTAGGGTTTTTTTGTTTTGTTTTTTTTTTTTAAGCTTTTTTACTGAGGCAATTGGGGTTAAGTGACTTGTCCAGAGTCACACAGCTAGGAAGTGTTAAGTGTCTGAGGTCACATTTGAACTCAGGTCTTCCTGACTTAAGGGCTGGTGCTCTATTCCGCTGTACCAACTAGGTGCCCCTCTTGTTAGGGTTTTCTTAGCAAAGTTACTAGAATGGTTTGCCATTTCCTCCTCTTGCTCATTTTACAAATGAGAAAACTGAGACAAATAGGGTTAAGTGACTTACCCGGAATCACATAGCTATTAAAGTGTCTGAGGCCAGATTTGAGCTTAAAAAGATAAATTTTCCTGACACTAGGCCTGGCCCTTTATCTACTGTGCCACCTAGCTGCCCTTTCAAATTCTGTATTTCTGGCTTTTGTACTTTTTTACATTGCTCTCACTTCCCAGTTCGCCCCTCTCCCCTTTGTAACAGAAAAGAAATTCAACGAAACAAGCTCATATTGAATATGTCTGATAGTATGTGCCTTGTTCCTTACCACTTTTCTACCTAAAAGAGAGACTTACATTTCCCTAGCAGTGCTCTAGAGTCAAGATTGATCAAGGGCATCCATTTGATTTCTGATATCTTTCAGTCTTTTCTTTTTTTATATTATCACAACCATTGTGTATCATGCTGGTTGTGCTTCAAGTTTATGGGTGAGGTCACTACCCAATTCTCTCACTGCAGTGATTCAGCCTGGAGCACCTCTTTTCCTGTTTGAAGTGAAAGAATAATTTTGCTCTGCCATACAAAGGAAGAAAAGAAGAATAAGTGAAAGTGAAAAGGATACATAGGCAGTAAAAAATCTAGTAAAATTGAAATCATTTCTATGCCAGTGAAAAAGAGGACTGGAAACTGAAAACTGAATTCAGACTCTTTCCTTGGGACTTCTTTTACTTGGGGAAAGATCCTCGAGCCACACCTTCAACCCTCTTAGTAAAAATAGGTCTGGATACCCAGACCTTTATATATATATGAAAGGAGATGGGACCCAAAAGTAAGTAGGGCCAACGGAATTCAGTAGAAGATCATTAAAGAGCAGAAGTCTAAGAGGGAATACAGGTAATTCAGAAGCAGATAAAACAAAAGAAAAATTAATACAAGATAACACAATACAAATAAAACGTTAGTCTCTGCTCTCAAGGAGTCAACTGTCTAATGGTAGGGGAGTGAGGGAGGAAATAGACATAAAAAGATTCTGAAATGGGGGGTGTACCAGATGGGACCTTGATGATGATGATGGTAGAATCAAAACAAAAGAGCAGTTTGGTGATGTAAAGACAGAAGGAAAAACACAAAAAAGAGTCAAAACTCTGAATAAATAATTATAAGGGAAAATTTGGCACATAATAGAATGTAAATGCTCCAAAAGAACCTATGAATATGAAGAATGTAGAGAATTATGAGAAGGATTATACAACTGATCCATAGTGAAGTAAGAACTGAGGAGCCAAAAAAGCAAGTTGTACCTTTGTTTTCATTGGTTATCATTGTACCATCTATTTAGTTACTATCCAAAACCCATCCTGGATGCTCTTTTCTTTAATATAGCTTAATCCCCCTTTTTTTGGAGGAAGGGGTTGTTGCCCTTAGTTTTCCTTGTCAACTTTAGTTCTCCTGACACTTTTTTATAGAACTGTTCCAGTCTTGAATTTATCTTATAGGCAGTTAGATGGCACAGTGGATGAAGCATAGCGTCTGAAGTTAGGAAGTTCAAATCTGCCTCAGTTACAAGCTATATAGCTCTGTACGAGTCATTTAAATGCTGTTTACTGCAGTTTTCTCAACTATAAAATGAGGATAATTGTACCAACCTCCATGTATTATTGTAAGGATCAAATGAGATAATATTTGTAAAATTCTTGGTACGGTGCCTGGCATAAATTAGACATCATATAAATGCTGGCTGTTATCTTCTGGAAATTTAAATTAATCAGTGAGTTTCATATGTAACCACAAAGATCTTTTTTTGGAAAACTGCTTCTTTCCTTCTTTAACAAAATCCTCCTTGTGTCTTCAGAATTTTCTTTCTGAGAGCTTCCCCAACCCTTTATATAAAATGAAGTGATTAAACTCCCCTCACTCCCTCACACATTGTCAGCTGTTATCCTTGATACTTCATTTTTGTTTCCTGCCCTCCTATTCCATTCTATTCCTTAGACCTTTCAGTTTTACTTTTGTAACATATCTCAAATAGGCCTCCTTCTCTCCCGTGATACTGCCATCACTAAAGCAGGCCTTCATAATCTCATGTCTGGAATACTGAAATAGCCTACTGCTGAGTTGGTCTGTTTAAAGTGATTTTCCTAAAGGGCAGGTCTGTCCATGTCACATTTTAGGCTCGCCTGGCCTCCTAATCACTTCCAAGATCAAATGTAAAATCTTCTCTTTGGTGGATCTTCAGAGCCCTTCATAATAAAAATATGTACACACACACACACACTCCTTTCCAGTTTTTTTAATACCTTATAACCTACGACATATTTTAAATGCTTTTTATTTTCAAAACATATGCACGAATAATTTTTCAGTATTGACCCTTGCACAGCCTTGTGTTTCAGATTTTCCCCTCTTTCCCCCCTACTCCCTCCCCTAGATGGCAAGCAATCTAATATATATTATACATGTTAAAATATATGTTAAATCCAGTATGTGTAAACATATTTATACCATTCTCTTGCTGCACAAGAAAAATCAGATCAAAAAGGAAAGTAAATGAGTAAGAAAACAAAATGCAAGCAAACAACAATAAAAAGAATGAGAATGTTATGTTGTAATCCACATTTAGTTCCCACAGTCCTCCCTCTGGGTGTAGATGGCTCTCTTTATCACAAGATCATTGGAACAGTCATCAGTCATCTCATTGGAAAGAGTCATGTTCATCAGAATTGATCATCATATAATATTGATGTTGCTTTGTACAATGATTTTCTGGTTCTGCTCATTTCATTTAGCATCAGTTCATGCAAGTCTCTCCAGACCTTTCTAAAATCATCCTCCTGATCATTTCTTATAGAACAATAATATTCCATAACATTCATATACCATAACTTATTCAGTCATTCTCCAACTGATGGGCCCACCACTCAGTTTCCAGTTTCTTGCCACTATGAAAAGGGCTGCCACAAACATTTTTGCACATGTGGGTCCCTTTCCTTCCTTTAAGATCTCTTTGGGATATAGACTCAATAGAAACACTACCGGATCAAAAGGTATGCAGAGTTTGATAATTTTTTGAGCATAGTTCCAAATTGCTATCCAGAATGGCTGGATTCATTCACAGTTTCATCAACAATGTATTAGTGTCCCAGTTTTCCCATATCCCCTCCAACATTCGTTATTGTCTTTTCCTGTCATCTTAGCCAATCTGACAGATGTGTAGTGGTATCTCAGAGTTGTCTTAATTTGCATTTCTCTGATCAATAGTGATTTGGAGCATCTTTTCATATGACTAGAAATAGTTTTCATTTCATCATCTGAAAATTGGCTGTTCATATCCTTTGACCATTTATCTATTGGAGAATGGCTTGAATTCTTATAAATTTGAGTCAATTCTTTATATATTTTAGAAATAAGGCCTTTATCAGAACCCTTAAATGTAAAAATGTTTTCCCAATTTATTGCTTCCCTTCTGTACTTGTCTGCATTAGTTTTGTTTGTACAAAAACTTTTTAACTTAATATAGTCAAAATTATCTATCTGGTGTTTAATTATGAGTTCCATTTCTTTGGATACAAATTCCTTCCTTCTCCACAGATCTGAGCAGCAAACTATCCTATGTTCCTCTAGTTTGCTTATAAAATCACTCTATGTCTAAATCATGAATGTATTTTGACCTTAGGTTGGTGTGTAGTGTTAGGTGATAATACATATTTTTTGATCCAACCTCTTTGCTGTTCCATAAACAGTATACTCCCTCTTTTAGTTTTATATGTTTTTATTGGCTGTCCTTCTGTTTCTTAAAGGATTTTCCCCTTTATGTCTGTTTCCTGGATTCCTTGGATTCCTTCAAGTTTCAGCTGAAAACCCACCTTCAGACAGCCTTTCCTAATCTCTCTTAATTCTAGTTCCTTTTTTCTATTGATTATTTCCTGTTCATCTTATATATAGCTTGTTTGGACATATTTGATTGCCTTTTATCATCTCCAGTAGATCGTAAGTCCCTTGAAAGCAAGGACTATCTTTTGCCTTTCTTAGGATCCTCAGTGCTGAGCACAGAATCTGGCACAAAGTAAGCACTTAACACATATTTATTGACTACCTGACTAGCTCTCCACCAATCGTTAGCCTGGAAATTCCCCAAAAGATAGAGCATCTCTAGTTGGTCAGAAATAAAAATTTAACATCCAAAAAGAGAACAAGTTGCAAAGAACTCTTTGGAACTGCCACACTTTTCACCCCATTTCAAATTAGATTTAGAGGCCTACCTACAGCACTCCATTCTCATCTACATTGTGATGGGCATTGTTATGTAAAGACCATGAATGGGAAGTCATGATAAAGAAATCATGCAGAAGGAAATTAAAAATGTTATATTCATAATATTACCTAATAAATTAATTGTATTGGAACAAATTCAAGTTTTGAAAGAAGTTTTGTGGTAGAACTATTATGTTTATTATATATACAGTACGAAGATTTAAACAAAAAGTGCTGCCAAAATTTTTTATAAATTAGTTCTTTTCATTTGCCCTATGTGAAGAGGAAAGTGGTTTTTAGGGGTTTGCTGGTATTTTGATATTTGAAATTTCCCTAATTTGTATCCCTACTTTTAGATAAATACTTACCTATTCTTTTGACAGTAACTTTTCTTCTTGTGATAGTATCCTAAGTAGTGACATATTAGGTGACCATAATTAACAACATTGTCTTATATGAAGGTATTTCCCAGGAGTGCTGCTTTCTGTTCTAAATATATTCACTTTGTATTTTGTAGGACAAACTATGCGAGAAAGAAGACTCGTAGAAGCAAGAAATATGAAAGAAGTAGACTATACAGAAGGAGATATTCCAACAGAATGGGAAGGTACTTTTTGTTCTTGTTTTGTTAACTATGCAATAAGAATAGTTTAAATATAAAAGAGATAAAGAGCATATATAACTACAGTCTAATTTGCTCTTTTTCTCAGACCTCTTTATTTTGAGAGGTAAAACTGCTTCACTGCAAGCTGAACTTTTAAAAGCATTATTTTTTTAATAAAGTTTTGTTTAAATGAGATGATTCAGACCAGTTGCAGTTGTTTAGTGATGGAGAGCCATCTATACCTAGAGAGAGGTCTGTGGGAACTGAGTGTGGTTCACAACATAGCATTTTCACTCTTTTTGTTGTTGTTTGCTTACATTTTATTTTCTCATTTATTTTTCTGGTTTGATTTGATTTTTCTTGTGCAACAAGATAATTGTATAAATATGTATGCATATATTGGATTTAACATATATTTCTACCATGTTTAACATATATTGGACTACTTGCCATCTAGCGGAGGAGTTGGGGAAAGGGAGGGGAATTGGAACACAAGGTTTTGCAAGGACTAATGTTGAAGAATTGTCCATGCATATGTTTTGGGTTTTTTGTTTTGTTTTTTTATTAAAAGCTTTTTATTTACAAAACATATGAGTGATTTTTCTACATTGACCTTTGCAAAAAACTTTTTTTTCCCAAGCTTTTCCCCTCCTTCCCCCAACCCCCCACCCCTAGATGACAGGTAATCTAATACATGCTAAATATGATAAATTATATGACAAATCCAATATATCTGTATAGTTATCTTACTGTACAAAAAACATCAGATCTAGAAAGAGAAGGAAAAAAACAACCTACGAAGGAAAACAAAATGCATGGAAATATTCACAGAAAGCATTAAAATGCTGTGTTGTGGTCCACACTCAGTTCCCACAGGCCTCTCTCTGGATGTAAATGACTATCTTCATCACTGAACAATAGGAACTGGTTTGAATACCACTGTTGAAGAGAACCATGTCCATCAGAATTAATCATCATATAGTCTTGTTGCTGTGTATAATGTTCTCCTGGTTCTGCTGATTTCACTCAGCATCAGTTCATGCAAGTCTCTCCAGGCCTCTCTGAAATCGTCCTGCTGGTCGTTTCTTATAGAACAATAATATTCCATAGCATTCATATACCATAATTTATTCAGCCATTCTCCTATTGATGGGCATCCTTTCAATTTCCAGTTTCTTGCCAGTACAAAAAGAGCTGCCACAAACATTTTTGCACATGTGGGTCCCTTTCCCTCCTTTAAAATCTCTTTGGGATATAGGCCCAGTAGAAACACTGCTGGGTCAAATGGTCATGCATATGTTTTGGAAAATAAAAAGCTTTAATCAAAAAAATAAAGAAAAAAAAATTAAACCATTTGAATCAGTTTAAAAAAAAAGGAAAAAAAAAATAAGCCTTTCGGTTTGATATCTTGTCATTTCCAGATATTTTTACCCACTATTAATCCTTCCTTGTATCAAAAAAAAAAAAAGCCAAACAAACCTATCCTACCTAGTGACATTTTTCCACCTCCCTACCCAGTCTAAGTACCTCATTTGGTACTTCAGGTTATCATGGGTTTTCAAAGGCAATGCCCACTTAACATGAAATCTGATAGTATCTTTGCAATGCCACAATGATTTTGAGTATGATTTTAGCACCAGAAGTCTGGTGAGGACCATCTTAGCTAGAGACTTACAGGCACATAATTAGTAAAATGGCCACTCGATAGTAAATATTTTGATAGTGACAAACCATGAAACAAACAAACAAAAACAGAAAATGTCCCTCAGTCTTACATAGCCCCCTTCCACTTCTGCAATGACTATGGGATGGTAAAAGGAAAGGTACTGAGGATCTAAATATCAATTTTTAAATCATCTATGTATTATTACTTGACTTGATAGTTTAAATGTGAGATCCCTGTCCTGACCAAGAGATAAACATAATACTGAAGGAACTGAATGTTGTCAGTCTTGATGTTCTTTCTATAAACAAGACCAAAAGAAACAAAAAAGTTACAGCTAAATGAAAAAATAGTTCATATGCACTTCTTAAAGGTGCAAAAAAAAAAAAAAAAAGGAATTGAAGGGTTAGTTTTCTCTTTTATCCAAGGCAATAAAAATATTCTTTCATGGATGAGTCATTTCATATTGAAGTACTCAGGATTAGTATTTGGAGAAGATAATTGCAGCTCATGTGCCAGTATTGGTTGCAGAGGATGAAGAGGTAAAGAAAATTTCTTTATTAATTTGCTAAGATCCAAATTAAATCAAATACATTTAATATTGGTGACTAATGAAAAAATTGGAATAGATGATAATGGTGAGAAATATATGTGTGTGTGTGTGTATGTGTGTATGTCTGTATGTATCTGTGTCTAAAAAAACCACAGAAATACCCATATACCTGTATACGAAAGAAAGGTTAGTTCAGGAAGAAGAAACGATAGAGGACCTGTAGCTCACACTAGATCCTGTGCCTTTATATCATAAATGCTTTTTTTTAGGGGAAAATAAACTGGTAGGTATTAGATATGGTAAGCGACAAATATTATGACCAAACATTTTAATATATAGGAAAAAATAACAATAATGGTAGGAGTCATCCCTGGGTAAGTTCTGTATACTCACTAATGGTTACAGCACTGAAGCCAACTTGAAGAATTTCTTTAAAATGGTGAGGTCCTCCAAATATTTCTGATTCCCTTCTTACTCTTGTATCAAGTTGATCCTTGATTTAAAAGACATATGTATAACCTTTATGAAATATTTGGCTGATCACCAACACAGGAAAGACCAAGAGAATAGAAAATATCTGTTGCCCAGATTGTCCTATGTTTTTATTGATAACTTTGGTGCTGTGCTTCAGTATTTGTATACAAGTTGGGCCTGAACTTTAAAAAGAAAGAGATTGATCCACATAGTCTTATAGGAAATTACAAAGTTCTTTTAATCTTTTTTACACCAACAGTCTAAACAGTTTTTACATCAACTAATGTTTCTTTGTAGCTATCAAACAATTACAGATTAATACTATACATGGGTTATAAAATACACTTGAAAGATGAATGGTGGATGTGAACAGGTTGTAATAGCTAACCATTGAAGAACTTCAAAGAACAGGAAAAAAAATGTCATCCATCTTCACCTCTTTGCAGTATTTGTTAACTATTGATTTACCTTGTCTTCATAGATATTCTCTTTTCTAAGTTTCCATGACACTCATCTCCTCTGGTTCTTCCCCATCTGTCTGACCATTCTTTAAGTCTCTTTGACTTCTTCTTCATCCCTGTGATTCTCACTGATCCGCAGGTATCTGCCCTGATTTGAATCTGAGGGCTTCTATTTTTATTGTATACAGTCTTAGTTATTATTCTCATCAGTTGTCATTGGATTTATTTATCATCTTTGTGCAGGTGATTCAGTTTTGCATCTTTAGTCCTCACCTCACACAATTACCTCTTAAATATCTCCAAGTGGATGTTCAAAGGTGTCTTTAAAAAGGATTTTATCTTTTCCTCCAAACTCTCCTTTTTTATGAAGTTCTGTTTTATTGTTGAGAACAGTATTGAATATTTAAATAAGCTTTATATGTGAAAGATGTTCATAACTGTAAATTTAACTATAAATAATCCCGTGTAAGCAAGGAGAATGCAGCATCTTATTGCCTTTGTTTGAAACAACACATATAAATGTATCTATTCAACATGGCAGTGATCCAATGATATAACTTTGGTTCTTTTTTTTATTATGGTTATATCACTTAGCTTGTTTCACTTCTCACTGCATCACCATTTCTGTTTCCAGCAACTTTACTACAGTCCAACAGGAACTGAAAGGAAAGAACTTATAAGCACAGATAGATATTAAACTGAACATGTTTGCTTAATGCGTGATAATGTCTTAAATGGATTCTTTATCCTCAATTTAGAATCATAAGAAGTCAAAACAGGATAAAAAAGCTTGACAAATTTCTAGTTTTTTCTATATAGTCTTCATATGTTTACTCCTAATTTTTTGTTGAAATATTACAAATTTTCATAGCATAATATGTATCCATATTCAAGTATAAATAAAAGAAATGTATTTTTAAAGTTTAATATAAACTAATTTAAGATTAACTTTTCCTAGGGATTATTGTAGATGCTCTACAATTAACTATCTTAAAATGATTCCAAGTTAAACTAGCCAATTTATTTTTATTACTGTTTCTAAAAATCTTTCCTTTTTATTACTGTAACCTTAAACCAACAAAAATGAGCGCTTGCCTATACAAAGAACAGAAAAAGAAAGGTACGGGGGCAGGTAGGTGGCATAGTGAATAGAGCACCAGCCCTGAAGTCAGGAAGACCTGAGTTCAAATCTGGTCTCAGACATTTACCATTCCCTAGCTGTGTGACCCTGGGCAAGTCACTTAACCTCAATTGCCTCAGCAAAAAGCAAATAAAAAAAAGAAAGAAAAGAAAAGAAAAAAGAAAGGTACAGATGAAATAAATAAATCTCTGCTAAATACACCTTTTTTGGATGTATTTAAAATTTAACATGGTAGTTCTAACAATACTCTAGTTGTCTGTCTCCTTTTCATCTTCCTTTTCTTTTCTGTGTTTTCACATGATTTATTGATATTCTTTTCTTCTACTTTTTAAAATTATTGTTGTCCATCTCTTTAAAATAAAGCATGTACTCTTGTGACAGATAATCACATCAAACAAATCCACACATTGGCCATACCATCAACTCTAGTTAGTCCATCACTTTTTTGCCAAGAAATGGGAATGTTTTATCCTAGAACTTGTGGAGAGTTATTATTGGCCATTGTACTGACCATTGATTTTTTTTTTATTATTTAATAGTTTTTTTAAATTTAAAATTCAATCTTTTTTTTCCAGTTTAAATTTTTCTCCTCCCTCTTCTTCCTGTCATTGAGAAGGCAAGAAGAAGAAACCTATTATATGTATTTTCATGAAAAACAAATATCCTTATTAGTCAATGTTCCAAAAAATAAGAAGCAAAAAGAAAATAAGGAAGAAAAGAAAATATTCTTCAGTCTGTACTCTGAGGCCATAAGTTCTTTGTCTGGAGATCAATAGTACAGTTCATCATGAATCCTTTGGAATTATGATTGGTTGTTGTGTTGATCAGTTACTGAATTTTTCAAAATTAATTATCTTTATAATATTGTTACTGCGTAAATTGTTCTCCTGGTTCTGTTCACTTCATTTTGTATTAGCTCATGCAAATCTTCCCAGGTTTTTTCTGAAACTATCCCCTTCATCATTTCTTGTAACACAATACTGTTGCATCACATTCATTTGTCATAACAATCAAAACTTCATGATTTCATATATGTATATATATGTAACTTCAATCATTTCTTAATTGGAGTTATTGTTCTTAAGTCATAAATCACTGTTGTTTTTGTTTACAGTGTCATAGTCATTACATAAATTGTTTTCTTAGTTCCCCTCACTTCCCTCTGCCTTAGTTTATACACTGAAATAGAAATCTGTTTTCTCTGAAATCATCCATTTTGTAATTTCTTATGACTCAATAATACCTTATATTCATATTATATTCATAATCTATTCAACCATTCCCCAATTTCTGAGCAGCTACTTTCCAGTAGCTAGTTTCCAGTTCTTTGGAAAAATGAAAGGAAAAAATATATACATATTTTTTATGCATATAGATCCTTTTCCTTTGATCTTTCTGGAAAATAGGCCTAGGATTGAAATTACTGAGTGAAAGTCACAGTTTATTGATTTTTAGGGACATAATTCCAAAATACTTGCCTTATAATGGTTGAAACAGCTCATAGACCCAACAGCAGTGCTTTAGTGTACATGTCCTCAATCAGCTTCTTTTTGGCATATTTCTGTTGGGTGTAAGATGCAGCCTCCAAGGAGTTTTACATTGCATTTTTCTGTTAGTGAGTTGGAACATTTCTCATGATGTTCTTGCTATTTAACTTTTCTTTTGGGGGAAACTGTCTTTTCATATCCTTTGTCCATCTAGGAGAGATCCTTATACATTTGAATCATTTCCCTTGGAAATGAGAACTTAGAGAAATTTAGTACAAATATTTTCCTCCAGTTAACAGTTTTTCTCTTTTAATTTTAAATATATTGATTTTATTTATGAAGAGAATTTTCAATTTCATATAATAAAAATCATCCATTTTATCTTCTGTAGTCTTTCCTATAACTTACATGTTGAATTCTTGATTGTCTATAGTTTCCTAACTTTATATATAAAGTTATATAACTTTTACAATTATTTTGTTTGTGGTTCTGACTCTTCGTTCTCTTTTGTGCATTTCCTTTTACATGTACATGTACATATACACACAAATCCATACACATATATGCACACTCATATATATATACATATACACATATATATATGTGTATATGTATATATGTGTATAGGTATATATATATTCTATGATGCCTTTTTTCTTTTCTTTACCTTGTTTGGGGTTATGGGCAAACAATTTTTTCTTGGTCTGCCTCTTCCAAATCTTTCATCCCTGTAGGGGAAAAAAAAAAAAAAGGCAAAATCCTTGTAAGAAATATAAAGTTAAGCAAAAAAAAAATTCTCCATTCTTTCAAAGTTGTTTGTCTTTACAATGTTGTTCTTGTTTAAATTATTTTCTTCATTCTACATCATTTCATATGTCCTCTCCAGTTCCTCTGAAACTGCCCCTTTCTTATGTTGAATATTCCATTATATTCATATTCCACAACTTTGTTCAGCCATCCCTAATTGATGAGTGCTCTCTTAGTTTCCAAAAAGAGCTACTCTAAATATCTTTGAATTAAGAGCTCCTTTTCTATTTCCTTTGATCCCTTTGGAATATAAGCATAGTCAGGAATTCACTGAATAAAGGGAATGTATAGTTCAGTAACTTAGAAACCAGGTTCCAATTTGTTTTCCTTGTTCTAAATTGTGTCATTCAACCAATTCAGTTTCAACCAAAAATACATTAATATTCTATTTTCCCACTATTCTTCCAACAATTTTCATTATCTTTTTTAAAAATTATCTTTGCCATTCCAATAGGTGTAGAGTAGAACTTAAGATGTTTCCGTTTGTATTTTTCTTATTATTAATGATGCAATACTTTTTTTTTTCATCTAGTTGTAATAGTCTGCTTTTCTTCCTTTGAAAATTGCTTCTTCATACTTGTTCATCCTCTATTGGAGAATACTTCTTGTTCCTATATATTTGAATTAATTCTCCATATGGGGATCTCTTGAATATCAGATACTGTCTGCAAAGATTTTTTCCTAGTAAATGCCTTAACTTGTAGCTTTGACTACATCTCATTATTTGTGCAAAAACTTTAAAATTAAAATTGCCCATTTTAATTTCTTGTGATCTTCTTTATCCCTTGTTCAAAAACTTTTCCCTTATCCAGAGATGTAAAAGATTATTTTCCACTCAATTTGTTTATGATTTGACTTTTTAAATTTAGGGTATTTATCCATTTGGCATTTACAATTTGACATGATCAAAAACTAATTTCTGCCACACTAATTTCTGATTTTCCCAACAGTTTATTGAATAGTAAGTTCTTATCTCATTAAGTTGACGTTTTGGGGTTTATCAAACACAATTATTTCTTAATTTAATTCTTCATGGGTCTTCTGTATCTAATCTTTTCCACTGCTGAGTTTCTTGTGTTAATATTTATCATCTGCTAACCATCTTATCTCAGTTACTATTCTGCCAATAAGGAGTCTTCAGTCCTGCTTGCTGTTTAGAAAGTATGAAATTAAGTTGGATCTCTCACCCAAAGTTTCTTTTCTATTCCTTCAGCCTAACCAGGTTGCCTGAGAAAAAATAGCAGTGTCTTTCTCTTTTCCTGTCCCCTCTATCTTTAACTGGAGTAATTTTTTTTTATTATTTCTCCATTGAGTATAACTTGCATTGAGATGACAGAGTATTACAAGAAAGTAGATTTTTCATATCATTATTCTTCATTTATTTCCAGTGGCAAGCTTCTGTTCTCAAAGGAGGAACTTTTTTTTTTTAATTAAAGCTTTTTATTTGTATAACATATGTATGGGTAGTTCCCCAGCATTGATCTTTACAAAGCTTTCCATTACAAATTTTACCCCCAGTCCCCTCCCCTCCCCTAGATGGCAGGAAGTCCACTACATGTTAATAATGTTGAAATACTTGACAAGTTGTGCAAGAAAAATCCTATCTACAAGAAAAAAGAAAAAGGAAATCAGAGAAAGGCAACACAATGCAAACAAACATCAATAGAGATCATGAAAATGTTACGTTGTGGTCCATATTTCATATCCCTCTCTCTGGGTGTATATGGTCTTCTTCAGTGAACAATTGGAACTGGTTTGAGACAATTCTTTGTTGAAGAGAGCCATGTCCATCAGAATTGACCATCATGTAATACTGTTGTTGCTGTGTATAATGATCTCCTGGTTCTGCTCGTTTCATTCAGCATCAGTTCATGCAAGTCTAGGAGGAATATTCTTTAGCACAACAGAAAGTACCTTAGTATTAGTTTCTCAGAACTACCTCTAGTCAAGTACTAGTGAGGTTCTACTGAGGTTCTTAACCTGGTATCTGTGAACTTAGATTTTAAAGAGAGAGAGAGAGAGAGAGAGAGAGAGAGAGAGAGAGAGAGAGAGA
>JAJPUD010019925.1:1855-25633 GCA_023553655.1 Myrmecobius fasciatus
TTTTTGCTGTAGTTGAGTTATGCCCAACTCTTTGTGACTCCATGGACCAAAACACTCCAGACCTATCTCACTTCCACTGTCTCTCAAAATCTTTCCAAGCTCTTATTTGTTACTGGCATTATCTATTGATCCATTTCATTCTCCATTATTTCTTTTCTTTTTGGTCTTAATCTTTTCTATAATTTTTGACTCCTTAGTCCAATCTCTATGCCAATAAACTGACATTATAAGTACTATCTCTGAAAAGTGCATTAAAGAGATGGTAATCAATCTGAGGTCTGAGAAAGTAAAGGATGACTACCGACTTTCATGAAGGAGATGGTCTGTGAACTAAAACTTAAATAATTTTCAGAATTTTAATTGGAAGAAATGCAGCAGGGAAATTTTCAAGCAAACTTATGGAGGTAAGAAAATACAGAATGTGCATGAAAAGCAGCAGCCAATAATCATTTAAATTCTATGAATATTTATTCAGAATATTAGATCCCTGAGTATAAAATCTCATAATTTCTTATATCTCCAGTGCCTAATATAGTACCTAGCACCTATAACATACTTAATGAATGCTTATTTGTTGGAATTGAATTAATAAGTGCTCACTATCAGGAATATATTTTCTATAGAGGAAAATACAAAAAAATGGACAACTGTTTTCCATTTTGTAGGCAATGGAAATAGGTGAGTGATACAAAGTTGCATGAAAATAGCATGCTTCTTTCAATAATCTTATAGACTCTTTTTATCAGTGTATCAATGACTTTGTTGATATCAAATCCCATCAAAGAATCTTTCCATTTTTACGTGACTGAATCAAGATGTGCCTGACTCCACGATTACTTTGTGGTTCTCTATGCTATTCTGTAGAAATCAAGAAAAGTATCTTGTAAGAAACTCAATTGAACTGAAATGAGGTTTAACTTTTATAAATAAGGCATACATTCTTTATCCTAGCCTTCAGTGGTCTCCATCCTTACCTTTTTCATTCTATCTTTTTAAATTTTATTACACTTTACTCCCTCTGATTTACTCTTGTGTTTCCATCAAATGGACTACTTCCCATCTTCCAAAATTTGTTATTTCTTTCCCTATGTCCTTGTTATTTTTTACATCCGTTTCCCTTTTTGAAATACGTTTTCTATCCTTCACTGCCTTCAACTGTAGAAATGATTCTCTTCTTTTTTTAATTAAAGCTTTTTATTTGTATAACATATGTATGGGTAGTTACTCAGCATTGATCTTTACAAAGCTTTCCATTATAAATTTTACCCCCAGTCCCCTCCCCTCCCCTAGATGGCAGGAAATCCACTACATGTTAATAATGTTGAAATACTTGACAAGGTGTGCAAGAAAAATCCTATCTACAAGAAAAAAAAAGAAAATCAGAGAAAGGAAACAATGCAAACAAACATCAATGGAGAACATGAAAATGTTAAATTGTGGTCCATATTTCATATCTCTCTCTCTGGGTGTATATGGTTTTCTTCACTGAACAATTGGAACTGATTTGAGACAATTCTTTTTTGCGGAGAGCCATGCCCATCAGAATTGGTCATCATGTAATATTGTTGTTGCTGTGTATAATGATCTCCTGGTTCTGCTTGTTTCACTCAGCATCAGTTCATGCAAGTCTCTCCAGGCCTCTCTGAAATCGTCCTGCTGGTTGTTTCTTACAGAGCAATAATATCCCATAATATTCATATACCATAATTTATTCAGCCACTCTCCAATTGATGGGCTTCCATTCAGATTCCAGTTTCTAGCCACTAAAAAAAGGGCTGCCACAAACATTCTTGCAAATGTGGGTCCCTTTCCCTCCTCTAAGATCTCTTTGGGATACAAGCCCAGTAGAAAAACTGCTGGGTCAAAGGGTACGCACAGTTTGATAACTTTTTGAGCATAGCTCCAAATTGCTCTCCAGAATAGTTGGATCCATTCACACTTCCACCAACAATGTATTAGTGTCAAGCTTTCCCACATCCTCTCCAGCATTCATTGTTATCTTTTCCTGTCATTTTAGCCAATCTGACAGGTGTGTAAAGGTACCTCAGAATTGTCTTAATTTGCATTTCTCTGATCAATAGTGATTTGGAGCAACTTTTCATATGACTAGAGATGGTTTTAATTTCATCATATGAAAATTGTCTGTTCATATCCCTTGACCACTTATCTATTGAAGAGTGGCTTGAATTCTTATAAATATGAGACAATTCTCTATATATTTTAGAAATGAGGCCTTTATCAGAACCATGAAATGTAAAGATGATTTCCCGATGTGATGCTTTCCTCCTAATCTTGTCTGAATTAGTTTTATTTATATAAAAACTTTTTTAAATTAATATAATCAAAATTATCTATCTGGTGTTGAATTAAGAGTTTCAGATCTTTGGACATAAATTTATTCCGTCTCCACAGGTCTGAGAGGTAAACTATACAACATTCCTCTAATTTGCTCACAATATCACTCTTTCTATCTAGATCATGAACCCATTTAGATCTTATCTTGTTATATGATGTTACCTGTGGGTCAAGCCCTAATTTATTCCACATTAGTTTCCAATTTTCCCAGCAATTTTTGCCAAATGGTGAATACTTATCCCAAAAGCTGGTGTCTTTGGGTTTATCAAACACTAAATCGTTAAAGTTATTTCCTAGTTTGCCCTGATATTCTATCGTATGCCACTGATCAACTGCTCTATTTCTTAGGCATTACCAAATGTTTTTGAGGACCGCTGCTTTATAATATAGTTTTACATATGGTACAGCAAGGCCACCTTCATCTACCACTTTTTTTCATTAATTCCCTTGAAATTCATGACCTTTTCTTTCTCCAAATGCACTTTGCTACTATTTTTTCTAGATCTATAAAATAACTTCTTGGGAGTTTGATTGGTATGGCACTAAATAAGTAGATTAGTTTGGGTAGTATTGTCATTTTTATTATATCGGCTCTGCCTACCCATGAGCACATAATGTTTTTCCAATTAATTAAGTCTGATCTTATTTGTGTGGAAAGTGTTTTGTAGTTTAGTTCATATAGTTTCTGACTTTTTATTGGCAGATAGATTCCCAAATATTTTATCCTATCATCAGTTATTTGGAATGGAATTTCTTTTTGTATCTCTTGCTGCTAAACTTTGTTGGTAATATATAAAAATGCTGATGATTTATGTGGATTTATTTTGAGTCCTGCAACTTGCTAAAGTTGTGAATTTTTTCTAGTAGTTTTTTTTAGTGGAGTTTCTAGGGTTCTCTAAGTATACCATCATGTCATCTGCAAAGAGTGATAATTTGGTTTCTTCATTACCTATTCTAATTCTTTTTATCTCTTTTTCTTCTCATTGCCAAAGCTAACATTTCTAATACAATATTAAATAGTAATGGTGACAGTGGGCAGCCTTGTTTCACTCCTGATCTTATTGGAAATGGTTTTAATTTGTCTCCATTACATATGATGCTTACTGATGGTTTTAAGTAGATGCTACTACTCATTTTAAGGAAAAGCCCATTTATTCCTATACTCTCTAGTGTTTTTAATAGGAATGGGTGTTGGATTTAATTGAATGCTTTTTCTGCATCTATTGAGATTATCATATGGGTTTTGTTAGTTTGGTTATTAATATAATTAATTATGCTGGTAGTTTTCCTAACATAGAACCAGCCCTGCATTCCTGGTATAAATCCTACTTGGTCATAGTGTACTATCCCGGGGATGACTTTCTGTAATCTCATTGCCAATATCTTATTTAAAATTGTTGCATCAATATTCATTAGGGAAATTAGTCTATTGTTTTCTTTCTCTGTTTGTACCCTACCTGGTTCAGCTATCAGCACCATATTGGTCTCATAGAAGGAATTTGGTAGTATACCTTCTGTCCCTATTTTCTCAAATAGTTTGTATAGTATTGGAATTAATTGTTCTTTGAATGTTTTGGTAGAATTCACATGTAAATCCATCTGGCCCTGGAGATTTTTTCTTAGGGAGTTGGTTAATAGCTTGTTCTATTTCTTTTTCTAATATGGTGCTATCTAAATAATTTATTTCCTCTTCAGTTAATCTGGGCAATCTATATTTTTGTAGATATTCCTGCATTTCATTTAGATTATCAAACTTACTGGAATAAAGTTGGGCAAAGTAACTCCTAATTATTGCTCCAATTTCCTCTTCATTGGAGAACTTCAAAGTTCTCCCTTATCATTCTTGAGACTAACAATTTGATTTTCCTCTTTCCTTTTTCTGATCAAATTAACTAAAGGCTTATCTATATTGTTGTTTTTTTCGTAAAACCAACTCTTATTTTTTTTATTAATTCAATAGTTTTCCTATTTTCAATTTTATTAATTTCCCCTTTTATTTTTAGAATTTCTAATTTGGTATTTAATTGAGGGTTTTTAATTTGTTCTTTTCCTAGTTTTTTTGTTTGTTTGTTTGTTTTTAATAAGCCCAATTCATTCATCTTTTCTTTCTCTATTTTATGCAAGTAAGCATCTAGAGATATAAAATTGCCCCTTATAACCACTTTGGCTGTATCCCACAAATTTTGGTATGTTGTCTCATTATTGTCATTCTCGTGGATAAAATTATTGAGTTTGTCTATGATTTGCTCTTTCACCCATTCATTCTTTAGGATTACATTATTTAATTTCCAATTAACTTTTGGTGTATTTTCTCCTGGCCTTATATTGCATGTGATTTTTATTGCATCATGATTTGAAAAAGATCCATTTACTATTTCTGCCTTTCTGCATTTGATTTTGAGGTTTTTATGCCCTAATACATGGTCAATTTTTGTATAAGTTCCATGGACCTCTGAGAAAAAAGTAAATTCCTTACTGTCTCCATTCAATTTTCTACATAGATCTACATATCTGACTTTTCTAGCAATTGGTTTACCTCCCTAGTTTCTTTCTTATTTATTTCATGGTTTGATTTATTTAATTCTGAGAGAGCAAGGTTGAGATCCCCCACTAGTATTGTTTGGCTGTCTATTTCTTCTTGAATCTCTTTTAATTTGTCCCTTAGGAATTTGGATGCTATTGCACTTGGTGCATATATATTTAGTATTGATATTGATACATTATCTATGGTACCCTTTAATAAAATATAGTTTCCTTCCTTATCTCTTTTGATTAGATCTATCCTGGCTTTTATATTGATCTGAGATAAGGATTGCTACCCCTGCTTGCTTTTGTTCACATGAAGCATAATAGGTTCTACTTCAACCTTTTACCTTCATCTTATATGTGTCACTATGTTTTAGATGTGTTTCTTGTGGACAACATATTGTGGGATTCTGGTTTTTAATCCAGTCTCATATCTCCTTCTGCTTTATGGGAGAGTTCATCCCATTCACATTCACAGTTAAAATAACTAATTCTTTATTTCTTGCCATCTCATTTACCCAAGTTATGTTTTTCCCTTTCCTTTCCCCTTTCTCCCTTTCCCCCCTCGTCAGCATTTTGCTTTTGATGACCCCCTCCCTTAAGCAATCTTCCACCCTTTAGATGCCCTCCCCCTTTTTTACTACTTTCCCCTGATTCTTCTATTTTCCCTTCTATTAGTTTATCCCTTTCTTTTCCTCCTTTCCCTCCTACTTCCCTCTAGCAATAGACAAGTTTCTCTGTGAAATAAAATGTCTGATATACACTTTTAGATCCCAACCTGATGAGAGTAAGATTTACACAATGCTCATCTTTCTCCGCTCTTTTGCTCAATTATATTAGGTTTTCTTTGTGTCTTCAAGAGATTTTACCTTGTTTTTACCTCCTTTTTTTGTTCTTATTTTACTACTTTCCCCCTCTTTTCCCCAGTATGATATCCTTTCCCCCTCTAGTTTTCTTTTTCATATTATCAAAGTAATATCTAGTTAATTATACTCCCAAACTTTAAGTATCCCCCTAGTAGAAATAAAGTTGTCAAGAGTCCTTTCCTTTTTACTTTTTTTATGCTTCTCTTGAATTCTGAGTTTGGAGGTCGAATTTTTTGTTCTGATCTGGTCTTTTCATTAGAAATAGGTGAAATTCACCTATATCATTAAATAACCATCTTCTTCCCTGGAGGATAATGCTCATTCTAGCTGTATAGTTTATTCTTGGCTGTAACCCAAGTTCCTTTTCCTTTCGGAATATCTGGTTCCAGGTCTTTGATCCTTCAATGTAGAGGCTGACAGATCCTGTGTGATTGTAATTATTGATCCTCGGTATTTGAATTGTTTCTTTCTAGCTGCTACCAAAATCTTTTCCTTGGTGCGATAGTCCTGACATTTAGGCCCGATATTCCTTGGGGTTTTAATTTTGGGGTCTCTTTCAGGAGATGATCGGTGGATTCTTTCAATGGTGATTTTACCTTTTTATTCTACATCAGGGCAGTTTTCTTTCAGGATTTCCTGGAAGATAGTGTTTAGATTCTTTTTTTCATCATGGCTTTCAGGAAGTCCAATAATCCTTAGATTGTCTCTCCTAGATCTATTTTCCAAGTCAGTTGTTTTTCCTAGGAGATATTTCATATTTTCTTCTAATTTTTCATTTTTTTGTTTTTGTTTGACTGATTCTTGAAGTCTTATTGAGTCATTCACTTGCATTTGTTCAATTCTTATTTTTAAGGTGTTTTCTTCAGTTATCTTTTTCAGCTCCTTTTGAAACCAGACAATTTGTTCACTGCACTCTTTTTCCACTTCACTAATTTAATTTTTCATTGCATTATTGTCTTTTTTCACTTCACTAATTTAATTTTTCAGTGCATTATTGTCTTTTCCCACCTCACTAATTTTATTTTTCAATCAATTTGTGTCTTTTTCATATTTCTTTTGCAGGGCATTATATACTTCTTGCAATATATTGTATACTTCTTGCACTGATTTCATTTTATTTTCCCATTTATCCTCCATCTCTCTTTTGATATTCTTTATGCAATGTTCCATAAAGTCCTTTTGAAAAGGAGACCATTGATGGTCTTTGCTGACTTTTTCTGTAGTTTTGTCTGAAGGAACCTCAGGATCTGGGGTCTGCCCTTCTTTCTCTCAATAGAAGCTCTCTATGGTGACGGCTGTATTTTGCTTCTTTTTCTTCTTCTTCTTCTTCTTCTTTTTTTTTTTACAGAGTGTGGAGGTCTGTTTAAGGCTAGAAAAGCTGTGGCAGAGGTACTTTACCCTGGGGCAATTCCGTGAATTAACTTTAGGTGGTGTGCCAGTGGGGGCTAGGACTAAGTCTGAATTACTCCTTAAACAAGGGAAGTCTGCTAGAATACCTGCCCCCAATCTGGGCAGAGTTTCTGGAGTGCCTCAGATAAACTCCAGGTGTTTGGAGTTCCCAGTTTCTGCCACACTGAGCTGAGTCCCTCCCTCACTTCTGGGTTGCACTGAGTAAACAGTTCATCCCTCTGCCAGAGTTAAACAGACCTGATATAAAGTTCTTCAGAGATATCTGCAAGCAGTGTCCAAATATTTCTGGATTTGTTGACTTGAAGTTCAGTTCAGAGGCTTGTTTTATTGTTGATTTGAGAGAAGATCGGAGGATGACACAGTCATGTTTTCACACCGCCATATTGGCTCTGCCCCCTCAATCATTCTTTTCTTAGAGTGCTCAATTGGTAAGTCATTTCTTCCATCCAGAAATATGTCCCTGTTAGGAATATGTTGAGTTTAGAGACAAAGAAGTGGGCATGGTGGAAAATATGCTGTCTCTTGCACTGAGTAAATCTATGTTCAAAATCCATCTCTTTCACTAAGTTTATAAGTTTATATCAACAATTTAACCAACGAGATTTCAAGTGTGCTCAACTGTAAAATGAAAAGGAGGTGGAGCAGAGGGGCAATCCCAGAATTCTCTGCTCTGGATTCAAATTACTGTTTGGATATTTAGTACTTGTCTGACCTTCTATAAAACTCTTAACTCTTCTTTTGATCTCAAAATCCTTGAGAAAGTTGAACTAGCTGCTTTCTAAATGTCTTTCTAGATCCAAAAAACCTAAAATCTGATCATCATTCTTTTATTCCAATGTGGAAACGTTTTATCATTCCTCAGATTTGTCATGGTACTTTATTTCTACCTCTTCGTTTAAACCTTTACTTCCTTCATAATGTTCATTTTGCATGTCTTTTCCTATAAATTAGAAATAATTCTTTGACTGTATATTTTCCTATCCTATGCCTGAGAAAATGCCTTATACACAAAAGGAATCACAATTATCTGTGGAATTAAACTAAGTGATTTTTCAAATGATTAAAGTATCTTCAATGTTATCTGTACCCAAACTGAATGTATTGCTAGTTTTGGTCACAAACATAGAGTAATAGGATTCAGATTTAGAAGAGAACTATGCATTCTCATCCTCTTGATTGATGTTTGCTTACATTGCTTTTCCTTTATCTGATATGTCTTTCGTGTAGATACAATTTTTCTTGAATAACAATGTTAAATTTGGAAATATGTATACATATATTCGACTTGTCAAGTGTTTTAACGTAATTAACATGTAGTGGATATCCTGCCATCTAGGGGAGGGGTGGGGAGTTGGGGGGAAAATTTGTAACAGAAAGCTATGTAAGGGTTAATGTTGAAGAATTACCCATACATATATTTTGCAAATAAAATAAAATTTAAAAAAAATAAAAAAATAGAAGAGAACTATGAAGGCAATTAATTTGATCTATTTATTTCATAAATAATGACGCATCAGTAACTTGCTCAAAGTCACACAGCTTGTAAGCATTATAACTGAAATTCAACTTCAGATTTTTTTACTCCAAATACAAGAATTTTTTGTTTATTTTGTTTTGTTTTTGTTTTTATTCTACAGGATATACTGAAGCATAGACTAATGGATGCACTAAGAGCCAATATCGTAAATGATTATTTTGGATGTCCTAAAAGGAAGGATTAGACAAAGAGGAAAAACAGGAAGCTAATATGATATCTTGGGTGAAAAAGGGTGAAGACCTCAATTACAGTGTATGCCATTATTAGGTTATAATTTCCTGTATAACTGTGTGTCATAGTCAAAATTTCCTTACCAAAAGCAATATTTTTTTAAATTATCTCTTTATGGGCAGGGGGAGGGGTTATTATAAAAATTACAATCACCTATAGAAAAGAGAAAGAAAGAAGAAAGGAAGGAAGGAACGGTGAGAGAGAATGAAGGAAGGGAAAGAAAGAAGGAGGGAGGGAGCAAGGCAGGGAAGAAAGGAGGGAGGAAGAAATATAATAAAAGAAAAGATATGGAAGGAAAGAAGAAAGGTACAAAGGAATGAAGGAATGAAGAGAGGAAGAAAACTCATGGCCACAGTATGTTTAAGAACAAAAAAGTTGTTTTATATTTATGGAAAGGGCAATCCCTCTCTCCCTTCATGAAACTTAATTACATTTGGTGACATGTTTGTTTCTCCTGAAATATATCCCCTTATCTTTTTTTTCTTCAATTTTGTTCCCAAAACAGAACTTCTCCAAAATTGAAATACATACAAGTAACTTGGTGAATTTTACTTGCTTGAGATAATTTTCTTGGCTATTTATATTGAGATAAAAATTGCAATGTGAAACACCATCATATTCTATTCATTTTAATATCTTTTTTTCATTATTCTTTTTATGAAGCAATGCAAAATCTATAAAACAGTCATTTACTGAAAGATTTGAAAACAATGCATAATTCAGATTATATCACCTTAATATATAGTTTTATTGACTTCAAGGTTTCCCTGACACATTTTTCTCACAAGAAAAAATATAAAATCTACCAGATGTTTATCCCTCAAACATAATACAGATGTTTACCTTTTTCTCACCTTGTTTTCACCACAAATATTTTTGGCCTTGATCATTCTCAGTATAATTTCTGCATCCTTAAAATGCCATTGTCTCCATGTGAACTTATCACCTATTTGACTTTGTTCTCTGGTCAAGTTTGGAGACTTAGAAAATACCAATACAGTATAGCATCCTTGAATCATGGACTTAGATCTGAAACATATTTCAAAGTACATCTAGTTCCACCTGCTCATTTAATAAATGAGGAAAACAATTCTCACAGAGTGAAAAGGACTTACTTGTGGTCACATAAAAAGTAAATTGTGCAGTCAGTTTTCAAACCCAAGCCCTTTGCTTCAAGATCCAATAGACTTTTTATTTGTTTGCTTTATTGTTCCACTCTAAATGTACTATCAGGTTAACATAATCATATTTACATACATGCCAGCATACATATTTCTTTTGTTTATGGTTCTTTTCCCCAAATAAGGTTGTTAAAATCTCTGATTACTGTCGAACAACCATCTTTTTTGATTCAAGTAAAGACTAGACGTGCTGCTGCCTGCCACCTGCTGCCTCTTATTAGGCATAACTTTTGCCTTAGAAATGTAGTGATGGATTAAAGTTATTTAAATTGAGTTTGTAATTGTAAAGGGGAAAAATGATGACTTCCTAGTATTTGTGAATTTTCAAAAAATCATTTACTTTTGAATCTACTTTAATTGATTCATCTGATTTCAACTTTCCTTGGGAATAATTAGCTTTTTCCTCATCAAATAACTTTTTCCCAGCTCTCCTTCAACAGAATCAATTTTGCTTCTGAGTGCTTTGAATAAAAAAATTCAGATAATTGTACTTTTACTTTTCCAGTTTTAAACTTCAGAGATGATATGATTTAGAGGATTTAATTTCATGAGATATGGTAATTACTTAATTTCCTAGGTCTTTGAAAAGTATTCACTTGTTTATGGCTTTGTCATGCTACACTATAACCAGTCTGAAACTACTCTTTTATCTCTACAACACTAAATGTGATGGATTTGGGATCTTGACTTCAAATGTTACTTATCTCATTATTAAGATGGTCCTATTTTTAGAATGTGAGGTTCAGAAATGAAAAGAAATGGATGATTTAGCTCAAACCCCTTATGCTTTACATGAGAAAACTGTAATTAAAAAAAAGTTATATCTTGCTCCAGGTCACTTAAATAATTTAAATACTTAAAGGAACCTGTGAGATTATTGAATTCAGAAATTCTTGCAATTCAGATTGCAACCATGCAGACTTGCCCATACTATGTTATGGGCACATATTTGTGTCAATATTCTCAGTAAGTCAATAAGCATTTACTAAGTGACTACTATTCCTTATGCACTGTGTTATCTATTGAGAATACAAAGAAAGGGGGACTTCTGGGGGTGGAGCCAAGATGGCAGAGATCAGACAGGAGTCTCTGTAACCTCCTCTAACCTTCCCTCAAACCAACAACATATGAAGCCTCTAGACTGATTTTGAAGCAAAAACATCCACAATATCTGGAGGACAACACATTTCTAGAAGATGATACTCTGGAAGAACTTCAAAACAGGTCTGTTTTAATTGAGCAGGGGGGTGGTCTGCTGAACCCAGACTGCAGCACAGGAAGACCAGGGTAGGGAGCTGGAGCAGGGAGCTGGAACAGGAGTTGTCACAGAAGTTGGAACAGAAGTGGGAGCATTGTGCTTTTCACATACCTGGCAGTTTTCTGTGGGCCTCTTGGGCCAATCTGCCCTGATTGTGGGCAGGTGGTTTGGAGGGTCTGCCTTTTGTGGGGGGTAGATTGTGAACCACTGAACCCCTGATGAGCATCAGACCTGGCTGCCATTACACAGAACCTTGGGGTGATCAATCATTAGCACCTGAAATAATTCAATCAGCAGAACTGCCCAGTACCTGAAATAATTCCATCAGCAGAACTGCCCCAGGGTGAACTAAAGCAGAACTGCCCAGCACCTGAAATAACTCAATCAGCAGAACTGCCCCAGGGCAAATTAAAGCAGCTGTCCCACCTTTCCCTTGAACAGACCTCATACCTTTAAAAAAAAAAAAAAAGAATAAAAAACCAAAAACAGCCCTCACGATAGACAACTTTTATGGAGTGAGGGAAGAACAGACCTCAAATCCTGAGGCCCCTAAAGGTAAAGCAACTCCAGAAAAAGCCCCAAAGAGAGACATAAACTGGACTCCATGTCACAAGGCTTTCTTTGAAGATTACATAAAGGATCTTAAAAGAGAGTTGGAAGAAACATGGAGAAACGAAATGAGATCATTGCAAAATAAAATGGAAAAAGACTACAAGGAACAAATTGGCCAATTACAAAAGGAGCTAAAAACAGTAACTGAAGAAAATAAGACATTAAAAATTAGAATCGAACAATTGGAAATGAATGACTCATCAAGACTTCAAGAATCAGTCAAACAAAAACAAACAAAAAAATGAAAAGATAGGGAAAAACATGAAGTATATCCTAGGAAAAACAACTGCACTGGAAAATAGATCTAGGAGAGACAATCTAAGGATTATTGGCTTCCTGAAAGCCATGATGAAAAAAAAGAACCTAGACACTATCTTCTAGGAAATCATAAAAGAAAACTGCCCTGATATTTTAGACCCAGAAGGCAAAATACTTATTGAAACAATCCACCGATCACCTCCTGAAAGAAACCCAAAAATTAAGTCCCCCAGAAATATAGTGACTAAATTCCAGAACTATCATACCAAGGAAAAGATATTACGAGAAGCCAGAAAGAAACAATTAGGATTGTAAACAATAATAAATAATAATAATAAATATTAGGAAAACTATCAGCATAATTAATTATATTAATAACCAAACTAACAAAAACCATATGATTATCTCAATAGATGCAGAAAAAGCATTCAATAAAATCCAACACCCATTCCTATTAAAAACACTAAAGATTATAGGAATAAATGGGCTTTTCCTTAAAATGATTAGTAGCATCTACTTAAAACCATCATCAAGCATCATATGTAATGGAGACAAACTAGAACCATTCCCAATAAGATCAGGAGTGAAACAAGTCTGCCCACTGTCACCTTTACTATTTAATATTGCATTAGAAATGTTAGCTTTGGCAATAAGAAAAAAAAGAGATAAAAGGAATAGAGTAGATAATGAAGAAACCAAATTATCACTCTTTGCAGATGACATGATGGTATACTTAGAGAACCCTAGAGACTCAACTAAAAAACTACTAGAAACAATTCACAACTTTAGCAAAGTTTCAGGATTCAAAATCAATCCACATAAATCATCAGCATTTTTATATATTACCAACAAAGTTCAGCAGCAAGAGATACAAAAAGAAATTCCATTCCAAATAACAGTTGATAGTATAAAATATTTGGGAATCTATCTGCCAAGGAAAAGTCAGAAAATATACGAACTAAACTACAAAATGCTTTCCACACAAATAAGATCAGACCTATTCAATTGGAAAAACATTAAGTGCTCATGGGTAGTCTGAGCGAATATAATAAATATGACAATACTACCCAAATTAATCTACTTATTTAGTGACATACCAATCAAACTCCCAAGAAATTATTTTACAGATCTAGAAAAAATAGTAGCAAAGTTGATTTGAAGAACAAAAGGTCAAGAATTTCAAGGAAATTAATGAAAAAAAAAAAGACAGATGAAGGTGGCCTTGCTGTACGAGATCTAAAACTATATTATAAAGCAGCGGTCATCAAAAACATTTGGTACTGGCTGAGAAATAGAGCAGTGGATCAGTGGCATAGGACAGGTTATCAGGACAATCTAGGCAATAATTTTAAGAAATTAGTGTTTGATAAACCCAAAGACTCCAGCTTTTGGGATAAGTATTCACTATTCGGCAAAAACTGCTGGGAAAATTGGAAACTAGTGTGGAAGAAATTAGGGCTTGACCCACATCAACACCACATACCAAGATAAGATCTAAATGGGTTCATGATCTAGATATAAAGAGTGATATTGTAAGCAAGTTAGAGGAACGTAGTACAGTTTACCTCTCAGACCTGTGGACGTGGAATAAATTTATGTCCAAAGAAGATCTGGAACTCTTAATTGAACACCAGAAAGATAATTTTGATTATATTAAGTTAAAAATTTCTGTACAAACAAAACAACTGCAGACAAGATTAGGAGGGAAGCATCAAATTGGGAAATCATTTTTACATTTAATGGTTCTGATAAAGACCTCATTTCTAAAATATATAGAGAATTGTCTCATATTTATAAGAATTCAAGCCACTCTTCAATCGATAAATGGTCAAGGGATACAAACAGACAACTTTCAGATGATGAAATTAAAACCATTTCTAGTCATATGAAAAGTTGCTCCAACTCACTATTGATAGAAAAATGCAAATTAAGACAACTCTGAGGTACCACTACACACCTGTCATATTGTCTAAAATGACAGGTAAAGATAACGATGAATGTTGGAGGGGATGTGGGAAAGCTGGGACACTGATATATTGTTGGTGGACCTGTGAATGGATCCAACCATTCTGGAGAGCAATTTGGAGCTATGCTCAAAAATTTATCAATCTGTGCATACCCTTTGACCCAGCAGTGTTTCTATTGGGCTTATATTCCAAATTGATCTTAGAGGAGGGAAAGGGCCCCACATGTGCAAGAATGTTTGTGGCAGCCCTTTTTGTAGTGGCTAGAAATTGGAAACTGAATGGATGCCCATCAATTGGAGAATGGCTGAATAAATTATGGTATATGAATGTTATGGAATATTATTGCTCTGGAAGAAATGACCAGCAGGACGATTTCAGAGAGGCCAGGAGAGACTTGCATGAACTGATGCTGAGTGAAACGAGCAGATCCAGGAGATCGTTATACATGGCAAAAAAAAAACTATATGATGATCAATTCTGATGGGCATGGCTCTCTGCACAAAGAAATGTTTCAAACCACTTCCAATTGTTCAGTTAAGAAAGCCATATACACCCAGAGAGAGGGATATGAAATGTGGACTACAACATCACATTTTCATGCTCTTTATTGATGTTTGCTTACAGTGTGTTTTCTTTCTCTGATTTTTTTTTCTTGTAGATAGGATTTTTCTTGCACAACAACTTGTCAAGTATTTTATCATTATTAACATGTAATGGCCTTCCTGCCATCTAGGGGAGGGGAGGGGACTGGGGGTAAAATTTGTAATGGAAAGCTTTATAAAGATCAGTGCTGATGAACTACCCATACATATGTTATAAAAATAAAAAGCTTTAAAAAAAGAAAAGAAAAGAAAAAAAAGAAAGCTATATACTCCCAGAGAGTGGGATATGAAATAACATAAAAAATAAAATAAAATAAAAGGAATAGGGAGGCAGAAGAAGAGAGAAAGAGATAGAAGAATGACTGGTCACACACAATATTTACAAATTAAATTACTCATGTGTGTTTCATGGTTCCTCAAACTATTACAATAGAAACATCAAACAGTATCACAGATCACTCTAACTGAAATAATAATGAAAAATACTTAAATATTATAAGGTTAGAAAAATGTGAGAGACACAGTGTGACACATCACTAAAGGGAAAAAATGTGCTGAGAATTGTTTGATGGAAGGATGTTACAAATACCCAATTTGTTAAAAAAAAAATCTTTTAAAATGAGGTTTGCCTGTATTTGATGAAATTGGATAATTTCCCTGACATTTTTGATCTAGTGAGTAATATAGAAATTGAAAGAATCCTCTGATCACCTCCTGAAAGAGATCCTGAAATGAAAACTCCCAGGAATTTTATAGATTACTGCCAGAATTCCCCAATTATGGGGGAAATGTTGAAAATAGAAAAAAAAATACAAATAAAAACTACTTAAAGATTGTGAAGCCGTAGTCAAAATCAAACAATTTTGAAGAGCTTCTATGTTAACAGATCAGAAGTCTTGGAATATGATATTCTGAAGAGCAAAGGTGCTAGGATTATAACCAAGAATAACCTTCAAAGAAAAAACTGAATATAATTTTTCAGGGAAAAATAGGCATTTAATGAAATAGAGGAGCTCCAAACATTCCCCATGCAAAGATGGAAGCTGAATGCAAAATGTGATATTTAATTACCCAACTTCGGCTGAAGCAGAAAAAACAAATATGAAAGAGTAATTATAAGTGTAATTAAACAGTGTATATGTCTATTTGGAAAAATGATATTTATAACTTTTAGGAAATTTATCATTATTTGGGAAGTTAAAATGAGTCTGCATTGACTAAAGGCATGTATGTTAATTATGCTGGGATTATCTCCAAAGGAAATGAAGGATGAAAATGAGTACAATGACAGAAGAAAAAAAAAAAAGAAAGTAGAATGAGAAAAGTTTTCTTAGAAAAAGAGAATATGCAGAGAAGAAAAATATATATAGTGGAAGAAAAAATGGAGAAGGTAGAGGGAAATGCTTGAATCTCACTCTCATAAGAAATGGTTTATATAGGAAGGAAAAATATTCATATGTATACCTGTGGGTGCTTGTGAGCTTATTTATGTATAAAACAGTCACAGATGGTCACAATAGTTAATGTATGAATTAATGGTCAACCCCCTGTCTGGGAATCATGATACTTGACTTTTAAAAAAGAAACTTTAAAGCCAATTAAATGCCTGCTGTATTATTTTTCTATGATGATGACCTTGTTTAAAACCTGGAAAATACCCTCTTTGCATGGTCAAAGGCCATAAACATCTCTGAGTTATAAAAAAGATTACACATATTTGATCTCAGTGTATCTGCTCTGTTTAGGGAATTGTCTATTTAGTGATGGCCAGAGTCAGAAGAAAATGTTTTTACTTTGCAGGTTTGGGGATTCTAGGTCTATTTTTCTGATCATCACACTCTACTGTGCTTCTTTAGTCTCTTGAGGATAAAAAATTGGGTATATATGAAAATGTTATTTATATATGAACATTTATTTGTATTGCACATTATATACAGTAATATAAAATATAATTACATATGTAATTGTCTTTTCTATTTTATATAATGGATTTAAAAAACATTCTTCTGAGAAGGGGTCCATAGTCTTCACCACACTTCTAAAGATTTTCATGAAACATAAATCATTGTCAAATGATTTAGATCATCAGTTAGTCACATGTCAAATAAATTGAGGTAAATGAATGCAATACAATATTCATTTAATGTAAGAAGTTTATGAGTATGATGAATTCAGAAATGGCATGGAAGACTTGTAAGAATTAATACAAATCAAAGTAATTTGAGTCAATGAAGCAAGATATTTATTATTGTAGTAATATAATGAAAATATCAACTTCTATTAAACAATGGAATGTTAATATCATCATAAAGAAAAAAATATTGTTAATTAAGCATCTAAAGAAAGAGAGAGAGACAGAGGGGGCAAAGGAGAGGAGAGCTAGAGGGAGGAGGGAGAGGAAAAAAGAGGGAGAGGAAGAAGTAGAGGGAGTGGGAAAGAAAGGAATGGAGGGAAGGAGAGAGGAAGGGAGGGAGAAAGGAAAAGAGAGATAGGTGGGGGTGGGGTTCCCTAACTTTGCCTGGGAGGCTATGTTGTATAAAATCTACATATATATATATATATATATATATATTTATATATATACATACATACATATACATATATATTTTTATTTATTTATTTTTGCAATTAATCTTGCTGATCTTCCTTGTGTATGTGTGCGTGTGTGTGTGTGTGTGGTTTGTTGTTGTTGTTTTTGGTTTTAGTTGTTGGTTGTTTTTCTACCAGAATGAGTCTCCTTATCTTACCCAAGATGAAAACTAAAAAAAAAAACAACAACAACAACAACAAAAAAAAACGTCATAGGCTGAATCCTGCAATTCATCCACACTTTGCTCCAAACTGAAACCAGTTCATCTCTTCTTAAGCAGTCTGGTGCTCTTCCTAACTCAAAATTTCACCATATTGATGCTGAACTTAGTGCAAACTCTTGAATGGCTTTAATCTTTCTAAAGATCAAAATTCCAGAGCTTAAGAAATCAAGCAGCTTCAGGTTCTTCAGGACTAAGACTTACAGATAAGTGTCAACAAAAGTAGATCCCCCACCTTTATTTATTAAACACAAAACAAACAAAAAAATTTGTAAGGAGTATTTATTTTGAAGGGGAAAGGGAAATAGTAGTGTAAATTGAAGTGATGTAACAATATGATATACAAATAACACACACACACACACATACACACATACAAACAAATGAATATATACAATCATATTATCAGTGTTTTACCTAAGTGGACAACAAGGTTACATCCCAAATATCGTACAGTTTGGGGTTTTGTTTGTTTCTTTGTTGCTAAAATCAGAAATAGATGTCAGAATCAACACTGTGACATATGCTGATGACTGTGAGAAGCTATTCTTTTTTAGTAGATTGTAACTTGACTCAAACTGCTTTGTAGTAGTTCCCACTGGCATGTAAATACAAATTAAAATATCATAGTAAGAGCACAGGTCTATTTTTTTCCCCAAGAGATTAACATATATTTTCCTCCTTCAATTATGAACTTAAAAACATATGTTTTAACTCCTTCCCAGCTGAAGTGGAAATTTGAACTTCTCATACCCCTTCCCACACAAAAAACAAAAAAAAAGTTTGTGGAAATCAAGCAGATTTGTGAATTTAAAATTTGTATTGTACAGATTGAAGGATGGGAAAAAATTTTCAAAAGACTGCCTCTAATAAAGAAAGGAGATGAAGAAAATATTGTGAGCAAATTGCCTTACATTTGTCATTTTCATCATCATCAAGGAAAACAAATTAATCAAGTGGACTGCTGGAAAGCAACTATATCTTAGAAGCAATATAGAAGATTAGAAAGAGTATTACATTAAGAGTGTAAAGACCAGGGTTAATGTTGATTGTGAGGGGATTTTTATTTTAGATACAAATGTACTTAGCAATGCTAATGAATATGATCAAAATAATCATATAGACCTAAGGGAAACATTTATTAAATTAGAAAGTTTGTATAGCAGAATGATTAAGAAAAATTGGTTGCTCAAAAAAAAAAAAGATAGACATACCATGAAGAGGAAGTGTTAACCTCAAATTCAAGTTCACAGCAGATAAAATGATCAAAATTAGGGATAATCCAGTATGGAATGTGGTATAGTGAATTGTGCATGACACATGGATTGATGTGTTTAAAATCTTCATACTGATCCTTTAATGGCTTTGAAAACATTTTCCTCATTTATAAAATGGGGAGAACAACAACTAGCTTTGAATGTTATTGTCAAAATAAAGAGTGAGATGAAGTATAAAAATGACTTTTCAATTTATTTATTTATTTATTTATTTATTTATTTATTTATTTATTTTTGCTACTGAAGCAACTGAGGTTAAGTAACTTGCCCAGGGTCACGCAACTAGGAAATGTTAAATGTCAGAGACCAGATTTGAACTCAGGTCCTTCTGACTTCAGGGCTGGTGCTCTATCCACTGTGCTACCTAACTGCCCCACTTTTCAAATTTTAAAGTCCCATTTTTATTGTCTGGCCTATGATTCGAGACATTATCTCAGAAAAATCAGAAGATAATTGCATCCTATTATGTCACAATTATCTCTGTCTTCTGGTTTCCTTTTAAATATATGTATTAAAATTTATTATTAATTTTAATCATTGTTTTTTTTGAAATTTGAATTTCCAATTATTTCCTTCCTTACATCCCCTCTCCCACCTAGTGAGAAGACAAGAGCTATGATATCAATTATACATATGAAATCTTACAAGGCTCATTTAACAGGAAAAATATACTCAATTTGCACTGAGAATTCAACATTTTTTTTTTTAGGAGGTGAGTGACAGTTTTTCATCATGAATGCTTAGGAATTATCTTGGATCATTTTTTCAGAATAGCCAAATATTTCAAAGTTGATAATTATTATGATATTGCAGTTACTGCACACAATAACCTCTGGTTCTTATTTTGCATCACTTCATATAGGTTTTCTTTTCTTTGTTTTCTTTTGCTTTTTTCTAAAATTACACCTCCTCCTTATAACTTCTTTGGGATAATAGTAATGCTCACCTTTCCTAATATTCATGAGCATTCCTTCAGTTTCCAATTCTTTGCCACAATAAAAAGAGTCAGTATAAGTATTTTTGTACATATAAATATTTTTCTGTTTTTCTTTTATTTTTTTGGATTACAACTCTAGGAGTGGAATTGCTGGAACAACTATATGAACTAAACTACAAAACACTTTTCACACAAATAAAATCAGACCCAATCAATTGGAAAAACATTAAGTGCTCCTGGGTAGGCACAGCAAATATAATAAAAATGACAATACTACCCAAACTAATTTACTTATTTAGTGCCATACCAATCAAACTCCCAAGAAATTATTTTACAGATCTAGAAAAAATAGTAGCAAAGTTCATTTGGAAGAACAAAAGGTCAAGGATTTCAAGGGGATTAATGAAAAAAAAAAGGCAGATGAAGGTGGCCTTGCTGTACCAGATCTAAAAGGATATTATAAAGCAGCAGTCATCAAAACCATTTGGTACTGGCTAAGAAATAGAGCAGTCGATCAGTGGCATAGGATAGGTTATCAGGACAATCTAGGCAATAACTTTAACAATTTAGTGTTTGATAAACCCAAAGACCCCAGCTTTTGGGATAAGTATTCACTATTCTGCAAAAACTGCTGGGAAAATTGGAAACTAGTGTGGAAGAAATTGGGCTTGACGCACACCTAACACCACATACCAAGATAAGATCTAAATGGGTTCATGATCTAGATATAAAGACTGATATTGTAAGCAAATTAGAGGAACATAGTATAGTTTACCTATCAGGTCTGTGGAGATGGAATACATTTATGTCCAAAGAAGAACTGGATCTCTTAATTGAAAACCAGATAGATAATTTTGGCTATATTAAGTTGAAAATTTTTGTACAAACAAAACCAATGTAGTCAAGATTAGGAGGGAAGCATCAAATTGGGAAATCATCTTTACATTTCATGGTTCTGATAAAGGCCTCATTTCTAAAATATATAGAAATGGTCTCATATATATAAGAATTCAAGCCACTCTTCAATAGATAAGTGGTCAAGGGATATGAACAGACAATTTTCAGATGATGAAATTAAAACCATCTCTAGTCATATGAAAAGTTGCTCCAAATCACTATTGATCAGAGAAATGCAAATTAAGACAACTCTGAGGTACCACTACTCACCTGTCAGATTGGCTAAAATGACAGGAAAAGATAACGATAAATGTTGGAGGGGATGTGGGAAAACTGGGACACTAATACATCTTTGGTGGAACTGTGAACGGATCCAACCAATCTGGAAAGTAATTTGGAGCTATGCTCAAAAAGTTATCAAACTGTGCATACCCTTTGACCCAGCAGTTTTTCTACTGGGCTTGTATCCCAAAGAGATCTTAGAGGAGGGAAAGGTACCCACATGTGCAAGAATGTTTGTGTCAGCCCTTTTTGTAGTGGCTAGAAACTGGAAACTGAATGGATGCCCATTAATTGGAGAATGGCTGAATAAATTATGGTATATGAATGTTATGGAATATTATTGCTCTGTAAGAAATGACCAGCAAGATGATTTCAGAGAGGCCTGGAGAGACTTGCATGAGCTGATGCTGAGTGAAACAAGCAGAACCAGGAGATCATCATACACAGCAACAACAATATTACATGATGATCAATTCTGATGGACATGGCTCTCTGAAACAAAGAATTGTCTCAAACCAGTTCCAATTGTTCAATGAAGAAAACCATATACACCCAGAGAGAGGGAAATGAAATATGGACCACAATGTAACATTTTCATTCTCTCTATTGAGGTTTGCTTGCATTATGTTTCCTTTCTCTGATTTTCTTTTTTTTTCTTGTAGATAGGATTTTTCTTGCACAACTTGTCAAGTATTTCAATATTATTAACATGTAGTTGACTTCCTGTCATCTAGGGAAGGGAAGGGGACTGGGGGTAAAATTTGTAATGGAAAGTTTTGTAAAGATCAATGCTGGGGAACTACCCATACATATGTTATACAAATAATAAGCTTTAGTATATGTATATATATATATATATGACATTATCCAAAAAAAAGTTATCAAACTGTGCATACCATTTGAACCAGCAGTGTTTGTATTGGGCTTATATCCCAAAAAGATCTTAATGGAGGGAAAGGAACCTACATGTGCAAAAATGTTTGTGGCAGCCTTTTTTGTAGTGACAAGAAACTGGAAACTGAAAGGATGCCCATCAATTGGAGAATGGCTGAATAAATTATGATATATATGAATGTTATGAAATATTATTGTTCAATAAGAAACGGCCAGCACGATGATTTCAGAGAGGCTTGGAGAGCCTCTTGCATGAGCTGATGCTGAGTGAAGTGAGCAGAAATGGGAGATCATTGTACACGGCAACAAGAGTATATGAGGATCAATTCTAATGCATATGATTCTCTTCAACAATGATTTGATTCAATGAGATTACAGAAAGTCATCCCCAGGATAATACACTATGACCAAGTAGGATTTATACCAGGGATGCAGGGCTGGTTCAATATTAGGAAAACTATCAGCATAATTAATTATATTAATAACCAAAATAACAAAAACCATATGATTATCTCAATAGATGCAGAAAAAGCCTTTGATAAAATCCAACACCCTTTCCTATTAAAAACACTAGAGAGTATAGGAACAAATGGGCTTTTCTTAAAATGATCAGTAGCATCTATTTAAAACCATCAGCAAGCATCATATGTAATGGAGACAAACTAAAACCATTCCCAACAAGATCAGGAGTGAAACAAGGTTGCCCACTGTCACCATTACTACTTAATATTGTATTAGAAATGTTAGCTTTAGCAATAAGAGAAGAAAAAGAGATAAAAGGAATCAGAGTAGGTAATGAAGAAACCAAATTATCACTCTTTGCAGATGACATGATGGTATACTTAGAGAACCCTAGAGACTCAACTAAAAAACTACTAGAAACAATTCACAACTTTAGCAAAGTTTCAGGATTCAAAATAAATCCACATAAATTATCAGCATTTTTATATATTACCAACAAATTTCAGCAGCAAGAGATACAAAAAGAAATTCCATTCCAAATAACGGATGATACCATAAAATATTTGGTAATCAATATGCCAAGGCAAAGTCAGAAACTATGCGAACTAAATTACAAAACACTTTCCACACAAGTAAAATCAGACATAATCAATTGGAAAAATATTAACTGCTCCTGGGTAGGCACAGCAAATATAATAAAATACTATCCAAACTAATCTACTTATTTAGTGCCATACCAATCAAACTCCCAAGAAATTATTTTACAGAGTTAGAAAAAATAGTAGCAAAGTTCATTTGGAAGAACAAAAGGTCAGGGATCTCAAGGGGATTAATGAAAAAAAAGGCAGATGAAGGTGGCCTTGCTGTACCAGATCTAAAACTATATTATAAAGCAGCTGTCATCAAAACCGTTTGGTACTTGCTAAGAAATAAAGCAGTCGATCAGTGGCACAGGATAGGATAACAGGACAATGTAGGCAATAACCTTAACACTCTAGTATTTGATAAACCCAAAGACCCCAGCTTTTGCAATAAATACTCACTATTCAGCAAAAACTGCTGGGAAAATTGGAAACTAGTGTGGAAGAATTTAGGGCTTGACCCATACCTAACACCACATACCAAGATAAGATCTAAATGGATTCATGATCTAGATACAAAGAGGGACTTTGTAAGCACAAGTTAGAGGAACGTAATATAGTTTATCTCTCAGACCTGTGGAGATGGAATAAATTTATGTCCAAAGAAGACCTGGAACTCCTAACTGAACACCAGATGGATAATTTTGATTATATTAAGTTAAAAAGTTTCTGTACAAACAAAACAAATGCAGACAAGATTAGGAGGGAAGCATCAAATTGAGAAATCATCTTTACATTTAATGGTTCTGATAAAGGCTTCATTTCTAAAATATAT
>JAJPUD010019926.1:2007-25633 GCA_023553655.1 Myrmecobius fasciatus
TCTCATATTTATAAGAATTCAAGCCATTCTCCAATTGATAAATGGTCAAAGGATATGAACAGACAATTTTCAGATGATGAAATGAAAAGTATTTCTGGTCATATGAAAAGGTGCTCCAAATCACTATTGATTAGAGAAATGCAAATTAAGATAACTCTGAGGTACCACTACACACCTGTCAGATTGCCTAAAATGACAGGAAATGACAATGATGAATGTTGGAGGGGATGTGGGAAAACTGGGGCACTGATACATTGTTGATGGAACTGTGAATGGATCCAACCATTCTGGAGAGCAATTTGGAACTAGGATCAAAAAGTTATCAAACTGTGCATACCCTTTGCCCCAGCAGTGTTTCTATTGGGCTTATATCCCAAAGAGATCTTAAAGGAAGGAAAGGGATCCACATGTGCAAGAATGTTTGTGGCAGCCCTTTATGTAGTGGCTAGAAACTGGAAACTGAATGGATGCCCATCACTTGGAGAATGGCTGAATAAATTATGGTATATAAATGTTATGGAATATTATTGTTCTATAAGAAACGACTAGCAGGATGACTTCAGATAGGCCTGGAGAGACTTGCATGGACTGATACTGAGCAAAATAGCAGAACCAGGAGATCATTATACACGGCAACAACAATACTATATAATGATGAATTCTGATGGACATGGCTCTCTTCAACAATGAAATGTTTCAAACCAGTTTTACTTGTTCAGTGAAGAAAACTATATACACCCAGAGAGAGGGATGTGAAATATGGACCACAACATAACATTTTCATGCTCTCTATTGTTGTTTGCTTGCATTGTTTCCTTTCTCAGATTTTTTTTCTTGTAGATAAGATTTTTCTTGCACAACAAGATAAGTGTGGAAATATGTATACATATAATCGATTTGTCAATTATTTTAACATAATTAACATGTAGTGGATTTCCTGCCATCTAGGGGAGGGGTGAGGACTAAGGGGGAAAAATTTGTAATGGAAAGCTTTGTAAAGGTCAATGTTGAAGAATTACCCATATATATTTTTGCAAATAAAAAACTTTAATAAAGAAAAATAAAATAAAATTAAAAATTGTGAACTTGTTTGTTCTCAAATAACATCTTAAAACTTGTGTGCAAACATTGAAGAATTACTACTGGAAATTTAAATCTGTTTTTGATTTGATTGTAAGCAAAAACTGAGTCACTTGTTTTTATCTCCTAATCAAATGATGAGCTATGTTTTAAAATTCCATCAGCCCACTGGAGATGTGCTTACTTTGTTTTGTGAAGCTTTCACTCAAAATTATTTAGTTATCACCTATGTTCTGAATTTTAAAATTGTCTTGTTTCTTTAACAAGTAACCATTAACTGAATCTTCTCAATAGATACTGAGCTCATAAATTCTTTCTGAGATTGTGGTACTGGGATACATTATTCTCTTGAGTTATTTGAAATTGATGGTTTTAAAACCTAAAACTGGTTTCTATTGTGTTTATGGTGGAAAAATACAATGAAAATTTTATCTAGATGGATTTTATTTTTGGATATGTTAGACTATTCTTTCAAGCAGCTAGCAAGGTCATAGGCCTTAGGAAATGCTTGAAATGGAATGTGAAATTCCCTTACAAGAAAGAAAATAAAGGTGTAATCTGAAATTTAGGATTGAAAGCTGTATCGTTCTTTTATTTTACATCATTTGGTATAATTATAAATGAAGGTGCAGTCCATCTTCTCTCATTGGGTGTGGCTGCTCCTAGCCTGGTCTAAGCCCTTCACTGATTATTGGGGGAGGTAGAATAATCCCATCCTGCTCATTCCTTCTCTGCAAACCCTCACCTCTGGAAGAGATAACCTATATTTACATAGTGTTAATAACTGAATAGTAGTTTTTATTTTTTAAGTTTGTTGGTTGTTTTAAAAGCAAAATCATTTCTGTAATACTAAAGATCACTTAGATAAGATGCTATATAAAGGTTCTACTGCTTAGTAATGAAAGGAATTTCTTAGAAAAGTTTGTTAAATTTCTGGTTAATTGCAAATTCTCTGAAAATGGTTATTTTAAAACCCATTGAGCAAATTATGTAATATTTTTAAGTACATCATGGTCTCATTGTTTACTGTGTTTCACCACATCAGTTGTGAGATAGTTTTAGGTACATGATTTGTAAGCTTTTTTCTTTTTAGATTTAAAACCTCTGATAAGAGATTGGGCTATTTGAGAGAAAAAAAATGGGGAACTATAATATTATTTCTCTAGATTGAATCCAATATGGAGGAAGACCAATAAAGCAGAAAACACACATGCTGGAGAAATGCCACAGAACTTTGGAAGATGGAGGTTTGCTCATCTGGATAAACTCTACTTGAGGTCAGACTCTTTAAACGTGATTCCCCAAAATGTGTAGCTTTCTACAGGAATTATTCCCTCTTATTCCTGAGTCTGGCAAGGGGGTAAAATTAATCTGTGGTTTTCATACCTAAAGTCAAACAGTTAAGGATGCTTTGTTCCTCCCTGCTTTATTTTTCTCTTACAGAAAATTCAGACTAAGTGAATTTTTTTTAAGCTGATCATGACTATTAAAAGACATGAACAAAATGTAAGTATAAAATTTTCCTGTGTAATCCTTAAGTAAATGACTATTTTCCATCACTGGGTAGGTGAATATTTGGCCTAGTCATCTTCCTGTTACTAGAGCTATGTATAAATATGTTTGTATAAGATCTCTAAACCTTTTAAACTGTAAGTACATTTAGCTACTAATACAACTGTTTATGCGACTCAGCTGCTATTCTCATGCAGTATAACTTAGAGGGTTTTTTATATTCATGCAAAAGTCAATTCTATTAATGGAAAAAAAAGGCAGATGAAGGTGGCCTTGCTGTACCAGATCTAAATTTATATTACAAAGCAGCAGTCATCAAAACCATTTGGTACTGGCTAAGAAATAGAGCAGTCTATCAGTGGCATAGGATAGGTTATCAGGACAATCTAGGCAATAACTTTAACAATTTAGTGTTTGATAAACCCAAAGACCCCAGCTTTTGGGGTAAGTACTCACTATTCGGCAAAAACTGCTGGGAAAATTGGAAACTAGTGTGGAAGAAATTAGGGCTTGACCCACACCTAACACCACATACCAAGATAAGATCTAAATGGGTTCATGACCTAGATATAAAGAGTGATACTATAAGCAAATTAGAGGAACGTAGTATAGTTTACATCTCAGACCTGTAGAGATGGAATAAATTTATGTCCAAAGAAGATCTGGAACTCCTAATTGAATACCAGATAGATAATTTTGATTATATTAAGGTAAAAAGTTTCTATACAAATAAAACAAATGCAGACTTAGGAGGGAAGCATCAAATTGGGAAATCATCTTTACATTTAAGGGTTCTGATAAAGGCCTCATTTCTAAAATATATAGAATTATAAGAATTCAAGCCACTCTTCAATAGATAAGTGGTCAAGGGATATGAACAGACCATTTTCAGAGGATGAAATTCAACTATTTCTAGTCATATGAAAAGTTGCTCCAAATCACTATTGATCAGAGAAATGCAAATTAAGACAACTCTGAGGTACCACTACACACCTGTTAGATTGGCTAAAATGACAGGAAAAGATAACGATGAATGTTGGAGGGGATATGGGAAAACTGGGACACTAATACATTGTTGGTGGAACTGTGAACGGATCCAGCCATTCTGGAGAGTAATTTGGAGCTATGCTCAAAAAGTTATCAAAGTGTGCATACCCTTTGACCCAGCAGTGTTTCTACTGGGCCTATATCCCAAAGAGATCTTAGAGGAGGGAAAGGGCCCCACATGTGCAAGAATGTTTGTGGCAGCCCTTTTTGTAGTGGCAAGAAACTGGAAACTGAATGGATGCCCATCAATTGGACAGTGGCTGAATAAATTATGGTATATGAATGTTATGGAATATTATTGTTCTGTAAGAAACGATCAACAGGACGATTTCAGAGAGGCCTGGAGAGACTTGCATGAACTGATGCTGAGTGAAACGAGCAGAACCAGGAGATCATTATACACCGCAACAGCAATATTTCATGATGATCAATTCTGATGGACATGGCTCTCTGCAATAAAGAATTGTCTCAAACCAGTTCCAGTTGTTCACTGAAGAAAGCCATATACACCCAGAGAGAGGGATATGAAATGTGGACCACAACATAACATTTCCATGCTCTCTATTGACATTTGCTTGCATTGTGTTTCCTTTCTCTGATTTTCTTTTTTTTCTTGTAGATATGATTTTTCTTGCACAACTTGTCAAGTATTTCAACATTATTAACATGTAGTGGACTTCCTGCCATCTAGGGGAGGGGAGAGGACTGGGGGTAAAATTTGTAATGGAAAGCTTTGTAAAGATCAATGCTGGGGAATTACCCATACATATGTTATACAAATAAAAAGCTTTAATAAAAAAAAGAAAGAAAAAGAAAAAAATTTATATTCATCTAAAAAAAAGTCAATTCTATTTAAGTTAATATCTGTTTGTCCTATGTGTCTGTGGCACAAACATGTGGCACAGACCAAGCCATGGAAATTAGTTTGCTGGTGCAGCCACAAAAGAGGCTGCTGTGACATCGACTTTCTTACTCTCCCAATTCTTCAAGCAATGGACTTTTGCTTAAAGTTCCATCCCCAGTGGGAGATTTGGAAACCCCACCTTTACTGTATTGATATAGAAAGCCATGTTATCATATCAAACTTTGTAAGGATTCCTAGTGAGTAAGAACTCTTAAGTAAGTCTCAGCCATGTCTTTGTGTAACTTCTTTTTTCTGAGAACAAAAGAAAGTGATGTAATTTATCTGATGTAATGCCAGGAAATCATAAAGAGGACCATCCTTTCCTGTGCATTAATCAATGAGTATTTTTTATTGTAGACCCTTGATTGCCCTGGAAACCTGGTCAGTTCCTTGGTAGACACAATTTCCTAAAGGAATGAACAAATATTCTCCTTGGTGGGCCTCTTGTGCTGGAGCATCCCATACCTGAGAGGCTGCTATGTCTCAAGAATCACATATCAAATGGGAATACTTCCAGTAGTGCCTTCTTTGTACTCAGCCTATAAAAACCCCTTAGTGAAAAGGAACTTTGAGAATTTGGGTTAGGAAGCATTACACAACTCACCTAGCAATGCCTCCTACTTGAGGCTGTGATTCCTACTTGAATGACCATAGATTCTCCCAGCCAAGGAATTCAGATGTTGGTGTTTCCTCGTAGTGGTGATGATGTATGTTGTATGTTGTATGTTGTTTGTTTCTTATTATGGCCACCGCGTTTGTTAATTGCGTATTACTTTAGTGCTATGAATTTCCTTTTCCTTTATGTTTTATTTAAATCAAGATTCTGAGCAGTAATAAACTTGTACTTACCCTTTCTAAGGTGGATGTTGTTGAAATGAGAATTTTGAACCTAGATTAATCTTATAAACACCTAAAATTATATTTCTCTGTTGGTGTCATTTATCTCCAATTAAGCCTGTTTCTGCTCTGGATGCACAGAAAATTCCTCAGGAGAAACAGCCAGACCAGCACAAGAATAGCAGTCTTTACTAAAAGAGATCATACTTAGTTTTGGCCTACCCAACTCTTTACAGAATGATTAGCCTTCATGTTACCCAAACTGTAGCTAAGGCACTGTCTTTCAAAATATTCCTGCTCCACCTGTGTGCTCCTGTCAGTTTGGGATAGGAGAACTTTCAGTCAGATTAGGACAAAGCCTGATCTCAATCTGTTATGCTCAATTCTTATGTCCTTTAGAACACTTTGGCACATGTCCCTGGCCACCCAAGCAACCCCTTTGCTGTTTGCAAAACCTCTGCCTATCAGATTTGTTTTCCTCTAGGCTTTGGTTAATTCATCTTCAAATGACTGCCTGACAGCGGAATTGACCAGTTTCAGGGATTTGACTCAGAACCTTATTGAATAGCTCCCTTCAAAAATACCCTCCAAATCAACTCTATGTCCATTCCCAGCAAGAAGTAATTTAAGAAGTTGAGATCATCACCCCATACTCCAAAGGACTTTGGGCCCCATTTGTTTGCAGAGAAACTGATTGTTGGGATGATTGAACCCCAGCAAAATACTACCCAGTGTCTTAATGGGTCCCCAGTAAGGACCAAACTGACTTTGTGCTGATCTTTGCTATTGTGTCTTGGTAACTAACTTTCTGCTCCTATTATGTCACTAAATTTTGGCTTTAATTCATCTCTGCAACTCTCCAACCACATAAACCACTGTATTTCACTCCCAGTTTCTGGCCACTTCTTAACAAGTGTCCCAGAATTTGGCCCCTAAAATTACAGCATTCCCTTCAGATCCATTCATATCCCCTTCTGTTTAGAGACTCGCTATTTACTTTTCAAAAGAATTCTTTAACAAATTAAAAGAGTAGGGAAATGATGAGGTCTTCAATATTAGATGTGATTATCAGAGGAACTGATCCTTGAGGCAAGCAGGGAGAAGGCTCTGATAGAGAACAGTTTAGCTCCATGGTGCCACTCTCTGAGGAAATCTACCACTCTGAAATCCAAATTATGTCAAACTCCTGAAATCCACCCTCTGTAGGATCTCAAGCAGTCTTACCTTGCCATGCCCTTTCAGAAATCCCAGACATGTCCCTGAAGTTAAATTTTCCTTACTTATGGGCTATTCCATGGCTGCTGTTTTCCTTTGGGTCAGTCTGCCATGGTAGGTATTCTGTCTTATGGTGTCTTTTCCCTTCCTCTTCCCCCATGCCAAGTGGTCTCTCTTCCTAAACTTCCCAACCCCACTTTTCCTCTTTACAGCTACTTAGCTCTTTTAGAGTATTAAGTCCTTTTCAGGATTTAGCCTGCCAACTAAGAGCATGCTTCAACCTCATAGGGTGCTACTTTTCTACTGGATAATTATGAGTTCTACTGAGGAACTTGTCTTTCATATTCTCTACCACTCTATTTCATATTTACCATTTCTGGTGTCTATTGTATCCAACAAACTTACCTTTTGCCAAAGAGAATGGCCATTTGTGAATTCTTCACATGACTGAACCCAATTTTTGGTGCCAAACACCACATCATCAACCACATCAATCATAATGTATAATCTTTGTAATATATTGTAACATGTTCTTTTATATACCCTTTTAAACAATCCCTTTCTCTTTTCCTTACTCTATTCACCCCTCTAAATGGTTAATTTCTTATCCTCTCCCCTCAATTTCCTAAATCTTAATCTACATACCTTTCTTAGTCCCTCTCTAATCCTGTCCCTACTCCTCTTCTTTCTTTATAAGTTTACATGACTTTTATACCTTTTTTAAGATGTATATGTTGTTCCCTTTTTAACCAATATCTGAGAATAAGTTCTAGAACTATCAGCCCTTCTTCTGTATCAGTTCTGTATCATGCGCTTCCTTGTATCAGTTCTTCCTTTCAGACCCATGTGTATGAGATTATTAATCTTTTTTTACTTTTTCCTACCCAATTTTTTTTAATCAGTTCATCATACTCATCTCAGCTCCAACCTTTCTTTCAAACTGTTTCTTACTCTTTGTCCTCATTTTTTAGGTTCTTTTTATACATAGTCTTCCCTCATTAGAATGTAAATTTATTGAGGGCAGGAACTAACTTTTTGTTTATATTTGTATTTCCAGTGCTTTGCAGAGTACCTGGTACATAGTAAGTACTTTATAAGTACTTATTGCTGGTGGTGATGTCCTGAAAGACTGGAGGCAATAAGACAATTTGGAGGCAATTTCAATTGTAAAGATAAGACATAATAAAAGTCAAGAATACTTCTTAAAGGCTCAATTAGGGTGGTAGTCATCTGAGGGAAGAAGAAAAGACTGACATAAGAGAATTTTAGGACAAAGAATGAACAATACTTGTGAACTGTGATGGAAAGTGAAGAGTTGATAATGATTCCTATGTTACAAAAAAAGATAGTACCATCAACAAAATTATGCAAGTGAGAAAGAGAGATGAGTTTGGAAGATGCCAGGGAATGAAAAAAATTGGGGGTGATATAGAAGACCTTATAAAAAAATTCAGAGGGCAAGGCTCCTCATGGAGCCAATAGTGGAATTAAGACTTAGAAGTCTTATTATCAAAAAAGAGGCATTAATCTGAGTAAAGTGGGACTTAATAAAACTACCAGCTGGCCTTTAAAAAATTTTTATAGCCACCAAAACTGAGAAGTAGAATATATTGATGGAGTTTTTCAGACTAAATGATGATTATTTTTCCTTCATATATCATGCCTGGGGACTTCCGAGGGTGGAGCCAAGATGACAGAGATCAGACAGGAGTCTCTGTAACCTCCTCTAACCTTCCCTTAAACCAACAACATATGAAGCCTCTAGACTGATTTTGAAGTAAAAAAATCCACAAAATCTGGAGGACAACACGTTTCTAGAAGAAGATACTCTGGAAGAACTTTAAAACAGGTCTGTTTTAATTGGGCAGGGGGGTGGTCTGCTGAACTCAGACTGCAGCACAGGGAGCTGGAACAGGAGTGGGAGCGTTGTGCTTTTCACACACCTGGGAGTCTTCTGCGGGCCTCTTGGGCCAATCTGTCCTGATTGTAAGCAGGTGGTTTGTAAAATCTGCCTTTTGTGGGGGAGTAGATTGTGAACCCTGAAGAGCCCTGGACCTAGCTGCCATTACACAGCACCCTAAATCAATCAATCAATCAGCAGAACTGCTCAGCACCTGAAATAACTCAATCAGCAGAACTGCCCAGCATCTGAAATAACTCAATCAGCAGAACTGCCCCAGGAAAATTAAAGCAGCTGTTCCTCCTCTGCCTTGAACAGACCTCATACCTTTAAAAAAATGAATAAAAAAACAAAAAGACCTCTCACCATAGACAGCTTTTATGGAGAGAGGGAAGAACAGACCTCAAATCCTGAGGTCCCTAAAGGTAAAGCAACTCCAGAAAAAGCCCCCCAAAAAGCCCCAAAGAGAGACATAAACTGGACTCCGTGTCACAAGGCTTTCTTTGAAGATTGCATAAAGGATTTTAAAAGAGAGTTAGAAGAAACATGGGGAAACAAAATGAGGTCATTGCAAAATAAAATGGAAAAAAGAATGCAATGAACAAAAAATGCAATTGGTCAATTGCAAAAGGAACTAAAAATAGTAACTGAAGAAAATAAGATATTAAAAATTAGAATCAAACAAATGGAAGTAAATGACTCAACAAGACTTCAAGAATCAGTCAAACAAAAACAAAAAAATGAAAATATAGAAGAAAACATGAAATATCTCCTAGGAAAAACAACTTAACTGGAAAATAGATCGAGGAGAGACAATCGAAGGATTATAGGGCTTCCAGAAAGCCATGATGAAAAAAAGAGCCTAGACACTATCTTCCAGGAAATCATAAAAGAAAACTGCCCTGATATTTTAGAATCAGAAGGCAAAATAACTATTGAAACAATCCACCAATCACCTCCTGAAAGAAACCAAAAAATTAAATCCCCAAGGAATATCGTGGCTAAATTTCAGAACTATCATACCAAGGAAAAGATATTGCAAGAAGCCAGAAACAATTTAAATACCGAGGAGCCACAATTAGAATCATCCAGGACCTAGTAGCTTCCACTTTAAAGGATCTAAGGGCCTGGAATCTGATATTCTGGAGAGCAAAGGGACTGGGAATACAGCCAAGAATAAACTATCCAGCTAAAATGAGCATTATATTTCAGGAAAGAACATGGATATTCAATGATATAGGTGAATTTCACCTATTTCTAATTAAAAGACCAGAACTGAACAAAAAATTTGATCTACAAACATAGAACTCAAGAGAAACAAAAAAGGTAACAAGAAAAAAAAACTCTTGAGAACTATATTTATGTTAGGGATACTTAGAGAATGAGGGTTGATTTTATGATTCTATTATTATATTATGATTATTGTGATTTTATGATCATTATGATATGATTATTGTGATGTTATGATTATTATGATATGATAATCTGAAAAAGAAATTAGAAGTAGAAAAGGGATAACCCTGGAAGAAGAGGAAAAAGAGGTAAAATAAGAGAAATTACATCACATGTAGAGGCAAAGAAAACCTATAATGATTGAGGGGAAAAAAGGGAGGGGAATGAGAATTGTGGTAATTTTCATCTCATCAGATTTGGCTCTGAGAGGAATTCAGGGATGGTTCAATATTAGGAAAACTATTAACATAATTGACTATATTAATAACCAAATTAACAAAAACATATGATAATCTCAATAGATGCAGAAAAAGCATTTGATAAAATCCAACATCCATTCCTATTAAAAACATTAGAGAGCATAGGAATTAATGGACTTTTCCTTAAAATAGTTGGTAGCATCTACTTAAAACCATCAGCTAGCATCATATGTAATGGTGATAAACTGGAACCATTCCCAATAAGATCAGGGGTGAAACAAGGTTGCCCACTATCACCATTACTATTCAATATTGTATTAGAAACGCTAGCCTTGGCAATAAGACAAGAAAAACAGATTAAAGGAATTAGAGTAGGTCATGAGGAAACCAAATTATCACTCTTTGCAGATGATATGATAGTCTACTTAGAGAACCCTAGAGAATCAACTAAAAAACTATTAGAATTAATCCACAACTTTAGCAAAGTTGCAGGATACAAAATAAATCCATATAAATCATCAGCATTTTTATACATCACCAACAAAATGCAACAGCAAGAGATACAAAGAGAAATTCCATTCAAAATAACTATCGATAGTATAAAATATTTGGGAATATATCTGCCAAGGGAAAGTCAGGATCTATATGAGCAAAACTACAAAACACTCTCCACACAAATAAAGTCAGATCTAAACAATTGGAAAAACATCAAGTGCTCTTGGGGTCGAGCGAATATAATAAAGATGGCAATACTACCTAAACTAATCCATTTATTTAGTGCTATACCAATCAAACTCCCAAGAGATTATTTAACTGAACTAGGAAAAATAACAACAAAATTCATCTGGAAAAACAAAAGGTCAAGAATTTCAAGGGACTTAATGAAAAAAAATGCAAATGAGGGTGGCCTAGCTGTACCAGATCTAAAACTATATTATAAAGCAGTGGTCACCAAAACCATTTGGTACTGGATAAGAAATAGAATAGTGTATCAGTGGAATAGGTTAGGTTCATAGGACAAAATACTCAATGACAATAGTAATCTAGTGTTTGATAAACCCAAAGACCCCAGTTTTGGGGATAAAAAGTCACTATTTGACAAAAACTGCTGGGATAATTAGACACTAGTATGGAAGAAATTAGGCATTGACCCACACCTAACACCATATACCAAGATAAGGTCAAAATGGATTCATGATCTAGGCATAAAGAATGATATTATAAACAAATTAGAACAATGTAGGATGCTTTACCTCTCAGACCTGTGGAGGGGGAAGGAATTTGTGACCAAAGAAGAACTAGAGGTCATCATTAATCACAAAATAGATAAGTTTGACTATATCAAGTTAAAAAGTTTTTGTACAAACAAAATGAATGCAGACAAGATTAGAAGGGTAGCAGTAAACTGGGAAAATATGTTTACATCCAAAGGTTCTGATAAAGGCCTCATTTCTAAAATATATAGAGAATTGACTCAAATATATAAGAATTCAAGCCATTCTCCAATTGATAAATGGTCAAAAGATATGAACAGACAATTTTCAGAAGAAGAAATTGAAACTATTTCTGGTCACATGAAAAGGTGCTCCAAATCACTATTGATCAGAGAAATGCAAATTAAGACAACTCTGAGATACCACTACACACCTGTCAGATTGGCTAAAATGACAGGAAATGATAATGACAACTATTGGAGGGGATGTGGGAAAACTGGGACACTGATACATTGTTGGTGGAACTGTGAACGGATCCAACCATTCTGGAGAGCAATTTGGAACTATGCTCAGAAAGTTAGCAAACTGTGCATACCATTTAACCCAGCAGTGTTTCTACTGGGCCTATATCCCAAAGAGATTTTAAAGGAGGGAAAGGAATCCACATGTGAAAAAATGTTTGTGGTAGCCCTTTTTGTAGTGGCAAGAAACTGGAAATTGAAAGGATGCTCATCAATTGGAGAATGGCTGAATAAATTATGGTATATGAATGTTATGGAATATTATTGTTCTGTAAGAAATGACCAACAGGAGGATTTCAGAGAGGCCTGGAGAGACTTGCATGAACTGATGTTGAGTGAAATCAGCAGAACCAGGAGAACATTATACACAGCAACAAGACTATACGATGATTAATTGTGATGGACATGGTTCTCCTCAACAATGATGTGATTCAAACCAGTTCCTATTGTTCAGCGATAAAGATAGACATATACATCCAGAGAGAGGCCTGTGGGAACTGAGTGTGAACCACAACACAGTATTTTAACGCTTTCTGTGAATATTTCCATGCATTTTGTTTTCCTTCTTAGGTTGTTTTTTCTTCTTCTCTTTCTACATCTGATGTTTCTTGTGCAGTAAGATAACTGTATAGATATGTATACATGTATTGTATTTGTCATATAATTTATCCTATTTAGCATGTATTAGATTACCTGTCATCTAGGGGAGGGGGTGGGGGGAAGGAGGGGAAAAGCTTGGGAAAAAAAGTTTTTGCAAAGGTCAATGTAGAAAAATCACTCATATGTTTTGTAAATAAAAAGCTTTATTAAAAAAATAAATAAATAAATTATAGTACGACAAAAAAAAAAAGATTTGGCTCTGAGAGAATAATGGATGTATTGGGTATCACAAAGAAACTTGTCCTACCTTATAAGGAAACAGGAGGGAAAGGGGGAAAAGAAAGGGAATAGACTAATAGAAGGGAAAAAAGAAGAATTAAGGGAAAGGTGTAAAAAAGAGGGTGGGGCTCTAAAGGGGAAGGATTGTTTGAGGGAAGTGGTTATCAAAAGCAAAATACTAGGGAGGAGGGAAAGGGGATAGGAAAGAGAAATGCATAACTCTGGGTAAATAAGATGGCAGGAAATACAGAATTAGTTATTTTAACTGTGAATGTGAATGGAATGAGCTCTCCCAAAAAAACGGAAGCCGATAGCAGACTGGATTAAAAATCAGAATCCAACAATACGTTGTTTACAAGAAACACATTTAAAGCATAGGGACACATACAGGGTGAAGGTAAAAGGCTGGAGCATAATCTATTATGCTTCAGGTGAACAAAAAAAAGCAGGGGTAGCAATCCTGATCGCAGATCAAGTAAAAGCAAAGATAGATCTAATCAAAAGAGATAAGGAAGGAAACTATATTTTACTAAAGGGTACCATAGATAATGTAGCAATATCAATACTAAATATATATGTACCGAGTGGTATAGCATGGAAATTCCTAGAGGAAAAGTTCAGAGAGATGCAAGAAGAAATAGACAGCAAAACTATAATAGTGGGGGATCGCAACCTCCCTCTCTCAGAATTAGATAAATCATTTATCATGCCTGTCCCTTATACGTCTTTGCTCATAAAATGACTACAAAACCAGGAATACATTTACACAATAACAGCAAGAATATGTGATGATCAACTATGAAAGACTTGGTTCTTCTCAGTAGTTCAATGATCCAAAGCAATCATAATAGACTTTGGATAGAAAATGCCAACTGCATCCAGAAAAAGAACCTCTTCATGCAGATATATTTTATTTCCCAATGATTACAGGTTCTTGAAGTCACAGAACATTTTGCTTCTGTCCAGAGCATCATCATACTGCAGTGGAGATGATCGCTCTGGATACAGTTGAAGACATTTCCTGGTTTGGGTTTTTTTTTTTAAATTGCATTTCTATTTTTCTCCCCTCCCCTGCGACCCATCGGTTCTGACAAGTCTAACAATTATTGAGTACCTTCTTTTTTACAAGGCCCTGTGACTATTCTGATGGATGGAAATGATGCAAGAAACTAGTTTATATAAGAAGCTGTTCAGAAGCTTAACAAACCCCAGAATATTCAGGTTCCCCCTCTCTCTCCCCTGCCCCAGGGATGTTGAGGGGAGAAGCAAGTTTTTGGTGGGCCTTCTCTCCCCCCCAGCGGTGCTCCAGAAGCCCCAGAGAAACTGCACAACACGTTACCATCTGAACAGGCCCTGATCCCCAGCAGACACCCTCTTAACAGAGGCTGGGAACACCACAGGGGCTCCCTTCTTCCTTCTGGTCTGAATTACTTAATCCCTCTCTGCTTTTAGGGATCTCTGACATGTGTGTGTATGTGTTGGGGGAAGGGGAGCCTGTCCAGGGGTTGGAGTGAGTCAAGGCTGTATTTTGAAACTTCACTCTGGATGCTACAATATATAAAATATAGAGCTAAAAGGGACTTTATAGGCCAAAAACTCACTTTTTAAAGAGCAGGAAAATGCAGACAAGAGAGGTTAAATGACATGCCCAAGATTGCCTTGATAGTATTTAGCAATTGTAGGAATAAAAGAATCCAGGTCCTCTGACTTTAAAAGGCAAAGTCCTGACATTTGGGGATGGGAATTTTAATTATGTCAGGTAAAAGTTGGCTGGGAAGGTTCATGGATTTAGACGTAATACAGATTGGGAAGACTAAGTTGACTTTAGAAAAAAAGTTGTGGTTCCTTTCCAAACTACTCTTGAATACATTTTATATGCCATTATCACCAGACACTGGCAAGGCCTTTAAGGAAAATAAAAGTGAAAAATAGGCTATTTACCTTTGTTTCTTAATTTTCTGAACTCTTCTTCCATAATCTGTTTCAATTCCTCTTCTCTATATCCTACTTTGGCCAGCTTCTCAGTTCCAAAATATCCCCCTTTTCCTACTCCAATTAAAATGGATTACTTGAGTTCAGATGATATTAGGTTACTATTGATCTGATTTTCTAAATAAAGTAATTTATACTAATACCTAATTAAAACTCGGTTCTCCTCAGGGACACTTGAATTTTAAAAGAATAAAAATAAATGTTTTGAACAGGATGGCCTTTCTTTGCCTCTTCCTTACTATTATCCTTCCATTCTTTTCCAGGATACCATCTAAGTATACTAAGGACTTACATACAAAGTACTATAATGGAGTACCACTCATTTTTCTATTCCTTCACCTTCATTTTGGACTCAAAAGTAATTTTAAGAAGAGAAAGTGGAATGAATCAGACAACTTTGTATATTTGAAACTACAACAGAGGACCTCTGGTTTGTCTAGTACTTGATATATAAGATCATAGAATAATAAAGTTGAAGGTACTTCAGAGGTAATTTAAGTCCAACTCCCTATTGGAAACAGCTCCTTTCCTTCCCAGCACACCACCTGTCTGTCTCTGTTTCTTTTTCTGTCTCTCTGTCTCTTTTTTTTGTTTGTGTCTTTTCTCTTTCCTTTTTTCTATAGCTCTACTTCTGTATCAGTGTCTATCTCTATCTCTCTGTCCATCTCTGTTTGTCCTCCCTACTCTTTTTCTGTATTTCTGTCTCTCTCATTCCCTGAACTTTCTCTCTGTCTCTGTCTTTCATCTAGACCTATGATTTCATGTTCATAGTGTAGAATCTTTCTCCATCAATTCAGATCAGCAACTCTGTATGTGGAAACCCTGGAAATTCATTGTTGCAATATTTTCCACACAAAATTTTAGGCCACCTTGAGGCATGGACAAGTTATGTGAATTATCTACGGTTATATAATTAATATGAATCAGAGGAAAGATTTGAACCCATGTCTTCTTGTTGCTTGATAATTGTATAAAATTATTTTTATTTTGAATGAGAAAACAAAGAAACAGGGAAAAGAATTTTGCAGTTCAAAAGAGATGGACTCTAGGGAAGTCTAACATGAAGGTGTGCTTTGTATCACTGCAGACTTACCTTGTAAAATGTGCATGTTGATCAAGTCGGTCACTTCAGGTCTATTTCTGATCTTGTGCTTTAAATAGTCTTCAGTCTGTGTAATATAAATACAGAAAATTCCCATGACATACACTTATTAAATCATTCAACTGTACTATTTCTAAATTTAAAAGAAATCTAGGATATTCTCAGTAAGGAGAAATTGCTTTTATGACAACTTAAATGGAGGAATACAACCAGACTGATTTTCTCCAGTTCTGAATTAATATATCTAGGTGTCTGGTTCACATTTCTCTATTTCATCCATAAAATTAGAATGAGAAACTATCAAATGTTTTGTTACATAGTCTTACTTACATATTCTAAGGGGAAAATGAAGTGAGTTGTACTGAGATAATCTCTTAAGGTAGGCCCCTTTTTTATCTACATTGTGTGATAGTAGAATGAACACTAGACTTGGAGTGCCATCTCTGTCACTAAATGTGTAACCTTGACCAAGCAGCTTAACTTTTCTGAGTCTCAGTTTACTCAGCTGTAGAATGGAGTAGAATTGACTTGTAATTTTGTTGTTATAAATGCATTTGTGTGTATGTATAAATATATGAATGTCTGTATAATATATATATAATATACATACACACATTATATATATATATATATATATATGGAAACAGGTAGCTCAATGGATAGAGCTTTTGGCCTGTAATCAAGAACATCTGAGTTCAAATCCATCTTCAGATGCTTACTATGTGACACTGGGAAAGTCATTTAACTTCTGGTTGTCAATCAACTGGAGAAGAAAATGGCAGTATTTTTGTCAAGAAAATCCCATAGATAGTATTGATGTGCTGTGGTTCATGGGGCCATGCAGAATAGCCTTTGACTGATTGACTGAATAACAACAACAATGTTCATACATACATACTTACACACATACATACATGTGTGTGTGTCAGTCCCACATATAATCATAGATACATATAGGTACACACAAATGTATGTTATGTGTGTGTGTGTGTACACACACACACATATAATCTTTTGCCAATGAAGATTGGAACCTACTCTTTAATATCTTAGAGAGTTGTCTAGGACACTGATAAGTGACTTGTCCATGGTCACAGAGCCAGTCAGTGATAGATAAGACTGAAACTTAGATTTTCCTGACTATGAGAATTCTCTCTATCTTATTTTACATGCTGTCCTCCTTGTAAAATGGAAATAGTAATATTTGCAGAAGTGAAGGCAGTTGTGAAAAGGCAGTTGTGAAATTTTTTTTTCAAACTGTAAAAGTATTATTCTTTTTGTCTAGGTCATGAAAAAAATTAAATCAGTTCTCAAAACAGAGCATAATGTTCCTTCTCAAAGTATGAGGATATATATACATCCTCAAGATTCTTGAAAAACAATTATAAATTAAAGACTAGATGGCACCAAAAAAAAAACCATGTATTCCAACCTTCTTTTTGTAGATAGTGAAATTAAGTCCCACAAAGGTAAAATAACCTGTCCAAAACTGTACAGTGGGATGGTGGCGTATCCAGAACTAGAAACTAGGCTTCTTAACTCCCACATTAGTCATCTTTCCACTATAACAATACATCCCTTCTTCTGTACTTATTTGTAATATGTAATACACATCAGTATCTTTTTATTTTATTTATTTATGTCATAGAAAATAAGCTATACTTTCCTTTGTTCATGTAGCCTGTTCAGTCAAGAATTTAAAATAGGGGGAAGGTAATGTAGAATTTCCCCACTTCTTTGTATTCCTTTCTACAAATAATAAAAGCGTATATCCTCATGAATATTTCCCTATACCAATGAAATCACAGGCCTGAATTAAAAGTTGTTTTTTTAAAATGTGTGAATATGTTATCTTTTCTATTGAATTAAAAGTTCCCAGAGGACAAGAAAGAACTCTGTACTGTTTTTTTCCTTTAAAATCTAGCACAGTGATGTTTACGTAGTAGGTGCTTTATAAAATGTTCATTGAATTAAATTTAATATTTTTGATTGTGTCAAGGGAGAGGATTGTATAATTCAGGTCAGTTTGTTTTTAAATACTCTGTTTTTCTCACCTCATCTAATACACAGAGAAATCTGCATTGAAGTTGATTGATTAACTAATACCCCTGCCTCTACCATTCATACTACAGCATTTTTCAAAAATTACCTTATCAAAGCCTGTTCTTTGTTCTTGGAATATAGTTTGATTTTGCAATGCTGAAACAAAAAACAAAAAAACACAATAGAAGGAAGCAATTCAGTTGTTGGTCAGGAATAAGAGTTTTACTAAATGTATTCTACTGACACATACCACATAGACAATTACATCTAATTACACTAACAAAGAGTTAAAGAGAAAAGACTTGGAAGATATTATTTTATATAAAGCCATGAGATATAGCATAAGATGAAATTACAGCCTAGAAAAAGAAGAGCATTAAGCATAGAAGATGTGCTAGTAATAGCAATTATTTGAACCATTTTGAACTTCTACCAAAATATGAGGCCCACAGGAGGTAAAAGCCTATAAGAGCAATAGAAGAAAAAATATGAAATTGAAATTTGGAGAAAGAAAATTCTCAGGAAAACTATCACCCACTTGCTCTTGCTGTGCCTTTTAGTATCAGAAAATAAATGGATTATTTCATTGTGTATGAGGAAAGTTAGAAAAGGATTTGTTTTAGATATGGAGTGGCTATCCACTTAAGTGACAATCACAGAAGTATATAGAATATCCAATCATCAAACATTAAAGTTAAAATTAGACATCATTTAGATCTAATACCCACATTTTATAAGGGGCAATTCAACTGGTTAGTAGTTAAACCTAAATATCATCAATCTCAATTTAATATGCTTTCCATAGCATGATGCTATTTCCCCTGATTAAATTAAATTTAATATGCTTTCCCCAGCATGATGCTATTTCCCCTGATTATACTTAATAATTCAACCTCAAAATAATAATAATCCAAATAATAATTTTGCCTCATGAAAATGTAAGGTAGAAAAAATAGTTATTATTTTCATATATAATTATAGATTTTGAATTGGAAGAAATCTCAGGAGTCATTCAGTTAACCTCCCTCATTTTAAAGATAGGAAAACTAGTTAAGAGACTTGATCATTCTTCTTACACAGGTAGCATACATACATATATATGTATGTATATATACTCAGTTCTTCTGACTCTAGAAACAGAGATCTTCCCATTATATAATATTTCCTGAATACATAGCAAAACTTGAACTTCATTCAGAAGCATTTTTTTCTTTTCTCTTCTTTAATTTAAATAGAGAATCACAGTTTATACTATATATTGCAGCAACTGACCCATACCAACATTGAAAGTTACAGAACATACTGATTTTTCCTTTTGTATTTTCATTTGTACTCAGTGATCTGGATAAAATGATATTGTTTACTGTTTTCTGTTGTCATTATCTGTCCATATTTATATGAGTGGATGTTGATGTTCTGCAGAAGTTCTCTTAAACCTATTCTAGAGAATATCATTGTTTGGAGCTTTCTATGTGTGAGCCTCATTCAGCTTTGTAGTTGTATAAAATGCATTGTTAAGATATGAAAATGTGGATTCAGAAGGGCTTCCTGGGCTTTCAGCTAATTTGAGGGATTTAGTGTTGGACAGGAGATAGGAGTGGGGAGTGAATATTATTTTTCTAAGTCATGGTAAATCACAACATTCGGTTTTATTTTTTGTTTGTTTTTGCTTCTCCTAGCATTTCTCCACTCCAGGATCAGCAGAGAAGTGGCAGAGCCCTTAAGTAATGGGAAGAGCCTCAGCAGGAGAGGAGAGTTTAAAAGGGTTAAAGAAGGGGAAGGGACCAGAGAGAAAAGGAAAATGGGTAAGAGGAATGAAGAGACTGAGGTGGAAGAAAGGACTTAGGGCAGAGGGGAAAAGGGCAAAAGGGAAGAGAAGTCAGGGCATAAATGCAAGTATCCTAAGGGAAGGTGAGAAACCAAGAGAAAAATGAGAGACCAGAGAAGGAAGTGTTTAAAAAAATATATATATATATATATATATATATGTATATATATATATATATATATAGGAGGTAAACACCTTGTTAAAAAAAGGTACAAAAACCCAAGAGATATCCCTTGACAATTTTACAACTCATTTATATAATGAAAAAATGTATTCATTTAATATCCTGTTTTTCTCATTGTACCAAATATCAGCTTCTTTTCTATTCTAATTTAATCAGCCTTGGAATTAACATTCCCTATATACTTTCTAATATTTGCATATTGTAACTATGAGCCCTCATCTATAGATTCTCTTTTTGTTTTTTGAATTGTAATATATTCTTTTAAATAAATTTAATAGATTTTTATAGATTTTTAAAACATCATCCAAGTCATATCACTGTGCTCATGTATTTTCTTTATTTAGCTGTCAAGTAGCCTCTTCATTTATTCTGTCAAAATTAAAAATTAAATAGGTCCAATTAAGTCCATATTTGCCATTTTGATTTGCAATATGGGATGAAAATATTTTAAAAAGTAATTCCATCATTCATGAAATATAAGTAAATTTTTGTGAATTTTGTTACATTTTGCAAAGTCGTAAGTCATAATCTCTATGGGCCTCAGTTTTCATATAATAATAATTTATACTAAGCATTAAATAAAATAAATAGATAAAAGTAGTTTGTATCTGGTAAGAATTATTTAAATATAAAGTATTATTTCTAGAGCCTAGCACACACAATGCTACACATTTAGTGCTTGTTGAATGGCTTAATTGTCAAGTCTCTTAAATTTGATCTTAATTTGTCTAAAATTAGAATTTTAGGAAAATTGATGCAGAGACTCTTCAACTACTGTTAACATAGTGAATTGTACTGTGTCACAGTATCATGTGATACAAAAGGCACTGCATTTGAAGTCAGAAGACCAGAAGTCGTTTCCCAATTTCATCATTTTATCATCAAAATGCAATTTCTCTGAGTCACAGTCTGTCAACCATGAGATGTGGATAACATATCAAAATCAACTTTATTAATGTGGTATTGATCAAATGAGATAGTGTATGTAAAACCACATTGTAAAGCATATATAAAAGCAACTTATCTTCATTATGAAGAAGCAATTAAGTGATAGATAATATGAAACTAGACAGTTTCCTAGCTTGTCACTCTACAAACCTTACTAATTTGATGAGGGAGGTCATTTAAGGTGTAACAAAGCAATAGTCATTTACAATGCTTCACATGTGATATCCCCTCCACATCTCTTGACCAAGTCAACCCCCTAAGTCCTTCAAATAGAAATCTTTTCCTACATATAAATACATGCATGCTAATAGTAAATAATAGTCATATACATATATATTTAATTATTATTTATTTGTATATGTACTTATACATGATGTATAATATGTATTTTATAAGTATGTATGAGGTAGTTAGGTGATATGGTAGATAGATCCCTAGACTAGGAATCAAGAAGACCTGAATTTAAATCCAACCTCAGATACTCATTAGTTGTATGACTGGGAAAATCTCTTATTTTTTGCCTCAGTTTCTCCAAATGTAAAATGAGGATAATAATAGAAACTACCTCCCAGGATTGTTGTGAGGATCAAATGAGTTGTTATTTGTAAAGTGCCCAACATTATGTCTGGCACATTTTTATGAGATTTTATGAATTTTAGCTATTATTATTTTAATATTCCTTGGGAATTAGTGTAACATTTGGCTTGTCCATATAATTTTGCCTATTCTATTACTATTCCCACATTTCAGGCTCAGAGAAATTTAAGTAGATTGCCCAAGGTTGTAGTAAGTTATAGAGTTGTAACTTGAATTTGAATGTTCATGAAAGAGTAAGAAAATCCATTCTTTTCTCTTTCTCTGTCTTTCTGTCTCTGTCTCTGTCTCTATCTCTCTCTTTTCTTCTCCCAAATTTTGAAGAAATTCTTTGTGGCACACATTCTTGATGTCTCTCAAGCCTCTGATATTGTCAATCATCTTCTCTTCCACGATATTCTCATCTTTCTAGGCTTTCAAGATGCCATTCTCTTTGACAATTCTCCTTCAACCTATCTGGTCATTCCTGTGGCATCCTCATCCAGTTTTTTCCCACTAATTTTAGGCATTCCACAGGGCTTTGACCTGAGTACTCGTCTCTTCTCTCATCATATTACTACACTTGGTGATCTCATTGGCTCCCATGGATTTAATAATCATCTTTATGCTGATGATTGTTAAATTTACCTAAAAGTCCCCAACCTCTTTGCTGACTTTCAATCTCAAACTGGTTTTCAAATATCTTGAACTAGATATCAATTAAAATTGGATGTCTAAAAACTTCTTAATCTCTACACATCTATAATTGAATTCATCATCTCTCCCCCTAATCCCTCCTCTTTTCCACTATAAAGTCTTCATCCCATTCCCCAGCATCATAACCTAGACATCATCTTCTACTCTTCACCATTTCTCATGCCTCATATCTAATCTGTTGCCAAGGGCTATCAATTTAACCTTTATAACATTTCTTAATATTTGTAACATTTCATCTTTTGGTCCCCTATGATACTGTCACCATCCTGATACAGGTCCTTCTCTCTTTATGCTTGGATTATTGCAACACCCTACTGATAGGTATGTCTGCTAGAAATCTCTTCTTATTCCAATCCATTCTCCATTTAGCCAAGAAAATGATTTTTCTAAAGAACAAGTCTGATAATTATCATCCTTATGGTTAAAATTTTAGTGTTCCACAATATCTCCAAAATCCTGTATTTGGCATCCAGAATCCTTCATTTACTATGCCATCCTATACCAATTTTTAGTCTTCTTATTCCTTATTTCTGCCTCTGTGCATTCTTCAAACTAGTGACACTGGCCTCTTTACAATTCAAATACAAGACACTCCATTTCTTGGCTTTAGGTATTTCTATCTCCTAGCTGCCCAAAATTCCTGTAAATCTCAACTAAAATCCCAAATTCTTAATCCCACAATTCGAATTCCTTCTCTTTGTTAGTACTTTTCTATTTATCCTGTATATGGCTTGATTGTACCTTTTTTGTTTTCAAGTTGTCATACCCAATAAATTCTGAAGGAAAAATATTTTTTGTTTTCCTTTGTATCCCCAGTGCTTAACAAAGTTTTTGGCCCATAGTAGGTATGTGCTTAATAAGTACTTATTGACTGGATTTGTGTTGGTGAAAATGGATTTATTCAAAGGTTAGAGCACCCATGGAAATAGATATTAAAATCTTAATGTGTACTAGGTAACCCTATGGAACAAAATGCATTCATAATACTTGTGAAGAAGGAGAAAGCCTTTTTTTCAGGCTGCACTTTTAGACAATTTTGTTTAATATCTAAAAATGAACAATTTGAGTTGTTCAAACCATGACATTTAAAAATGAATAAAATTGATATTTTTCATTTTAGCAGCTTGGACTTCAAAAAAAAGGCTTTCATTTTGAAAGCCTTTGAAATTTTTGGCTGAAAAGGATTTTGATGATTCCAAAGAAAAAATACTGAAAGTAATTTCAAATAACAAATTAGGTGGTTTTCTTAGCCCAAGAACCTCTCTGTGTAAATTCCATCAAAATTCTAGGGGCTTCTAGGTGGTCTAGAGCTCCAGCCTTGGAGTCAGGAGGGCTTAAGTACAAATTTGACCTGAGACACTTAATAGTTGTGTGACCCTGGCCAAGTCACTTAATCTGACTGCTTTCTCCCCGCCACCCCCACAAAAAAAACCCCTACAATTTTTTTTTCATCACTTACAAAATAGGTAAATTGTACA
>JAJPUD010019927.1:0-25632 GCA_023553655.1 Myrmecobius fasciatus
ATCTCCCTCAGTACCTGTTTCCCTTTGGCCCATTTTCCTACTTGCTCTTCTGAACATTATTTTCAAGCTCCTCCTTTCTCTTAAAAAGGTTCTGACAAAAGAACTTTCCCTCCCCTCTTACCCCAGAAGCTACATTGTCCCTTTGAGGCCATGGAACAGTTTTGTGAGGAAAAAGAAAGAAAAGGACCTTTTGTGTAAAAGAGAAGATTTAACCCTTGAGGAACCTAAGATGAAGAACTATTAACAAATGTAATTTTCCAAAAGGAAAATGAAAAGAACTTTTTTAATAATTAAAAAAATTTGTAAAACGTATGTATGTGAAGAAGCAGCCTTCATTTGGAATTTTGGCAGTTTCAAGTAGAAATTTAACTATGTTTTAACTTTAAATGGTCTTATCATTGAGAAAACATAGTTTTAGATTGTTACAGAATAATAGTTCATATCAAGAAATCATGACAGGCATCTACCAGGGTTCACAAGCATTTGCCATTTGTTATGGAAAATAGCTCATGGGCTCAACAAAATATGCCTAAGCAAGGGAGAATCAGAGATGATAAACAATGTTCTTCAGGATTCAGGAATCACTAGTCTCAGGACGGCTGAGAAGAGGGATAGGATCTAGGGAGGAAGGGAGGAAAACAGGGAGAAGTTGAGGAGAGGCCAGGGAGGGATCAAGGAGGAGTTCACGTGGAGATCTGACTGATCAGGCCCCAGACTTCTCTAAAGATACTTTTATCAAGACAGTCTCAGAGATTGAAGATAGGATGGTGGATCAGGGTTACTAACAATAGGGGACAGATGAGCTGAGGAGTTCAGGCTTTATGTCAATCTGAAATTGTGAGTGTCCAGTTCATACTGCTATTTTTAAAAGAACAGACAGTTTTCACTTTATGTAAATTTGCCTCACTTTTATTTTTAAAATACTATAAAAAGTCTGCATTCCCATTATAATTTAAAAAGCATGCAGGATTCCATAATGTGTAATTATCAGGAGAGGCTGATAGTGCATATATTGAAGCAAAAAGTTAAAAAAAAATTCCCAATGTCTTTCAAAAATGATTTACGAAAGTCCCTACCTGTGGAACTGGCCTATTTATCAAAGAAAATCATCTCGAAAAGACATCTGTATGGAATGAAAAAACTCTGCTGGGCATAGAGCTTCCACAAAAAGAATTACTCTACTGCTTGGAAGGAATGTATCCAGAATTACAAATTAAAGCCTGATCTTGTACATCACTCGAGAAAATCCCAGAGAATTAAAAGTAGTCAACAAGGCAACATTACCTGTGCATTTGGATTGTAAAAACTACCAATTGTAAATAACTCTGTAAATCTGACAAATCTAAACCTTGAAGGGATGGCTAAAGAACCTGAACTAACAATATAAAGGTTGGCCTTCATTCTGTATTAGGTGTGTCCTTCTTTGGACTACATCCACTTTTCAATAAAATCAAATAAATTCTTTCATTTGAAAAGCAAGCTAGTTGTAACACTACATATGCCTAGACATACTTGCAACTAGGGAAGCCAGGGGCAGTGGTAGCTCATCCCAGGCTTACTCCCCCAATCCTGAATAGTTCCACTGGGTCTCTGATACCAAAAAGGAGAAATCCAAAGCAATCAATATCCATATAAAAATGTACTAAATCACTAATAGAAAACAATAAAGCAAAACAATATTGATGGGCTATTGCCTACCTTTCAGATTAGTTAACATGACAAAAAAAAAGAAAATTGGCAAATGTTGGTAATGTGGAAAAGTTGGGTTAATATTGTCCTGAGGGGTTTAAGAAATTTTTTATTGTTTTATTTTTTCTGGTCATACATTTTTTTTTCTGTGAACATAGCATGTGTTGATTTACAATCTCCAAAGTTCTCTTTCTGGATGCAGATGGCATTTTCTAACCAAAGTTTATCAGGATTGCCTGGGATTACTAACTGCTGAGAAGAAAAAAACCTTTCTTTCTTTTTTTGGCAGCAAAATTTAATTTTCAATGATTTCTTTTGTGAAATTCTGTTCTTATTATTTCAACACCTTTCTTTTCCTGTTTTTCAGAAAACACAGAGCAAACAAGAGTCCCGTATACTTCAATGAATGACATAAAATTTCATTTAAACCTGAGTAAAATTAAAATTCTTTTGTTCCTCTTTTCTTGAAGCAGTCATTACAGTTATTATCTACATATCTGATTAAGCACAGTAGTTATAAACTAAAGCTTTGTTTAGTGGATCACTGCATCTTTACTACCACCACTTATAGCAGGGAAAATACAAAACAGTGTGAGACTCAGTCTTGTAAGATCAAACTTCATGCATATAAGGCTGTGAGAGATCCAGGAAGAGGACTTGGAGGTCCTATCAATATCATATAAATAATGTAAGTCAAACCCAAGTGCTGACTCCAAATCCCTGCACAGGTAGCACTGTCTGTTGCCTTAATCTGATGCTCTGTGCTTTACAGCTTTTCCACGGCTATAAAATGGGGATAATAACTGCTCTGCTTCCTTTTAGAGTGTTATATGAATTAAATCAGATTCAAGGTGCAAAAAAATACCTGAGTCCTCTGCAAAATATTAGGATACAATAGATTGAGAGATAAATAAAATTATTCCTTATCCAGTATAACTAACAACAAGTGGTTGATTAAAATCATTTGGAATAGTGCCCACCAGCTTTGTCCTTGTGTCCTTGAAGACAGTCTTCAAGGAAAGACATGTCATACTCTGGTATTTCTGGACCGAGACGTCTGAAGGACCCTCTAAGGGACATTCTGAACCTCTGATCTGGAAAAAGAGACAAGTCGACTCTAGCCAACAAGTACTGAGTACATTTTGCTCAAGAAAAGAAACAGAAATGATTTTTTAATGTGTAAAAAATAAATTCTTGTAAACATTGTTATCCTCAGTATTCTTAATTTAGTTCCAAAGTTAGTTACTGCCCAAAATGAAACCAAATAAAGGGAAATGATTTGTGCAATTTGATCAACTAGGAGAACAAGGAGGTGGTTGACCATATAAAAATATGTTCAAGGGAAGCATAAAGGAGATGGCTGAGGGGGAGTGGGAAGAGTTAAAGAAAATTTAAAATGAATCATCTTATTCTACTCAAAGCATAGAGTTTGGATTTTTCTCCCAAGAAATCAAGCCCAGTGATTGATTAATATAAATGAACTGCATATGCAAAAAAAAATCAACTGATGATATAAACAAAAGAACAACTAATTTTTTCTTTTTTTATTTTAAGCTTTTTATTTGTATAACATATGTATGGGTAGTTCCCCAACCTTGATCTTTACAAAGCTTTCCAATACAAATTTTACCCCCAGTCCCCTCCCCTCCCCTAGATGGCAGGAAGTCCACTACATGTTAATAATACAACTATTTTTTTCTAAAGAAAACTAATAAGTAATGCAAACCTTTTTATAATGAGGCTGTGCTCTGAGTAGCAGTATTACCCATTTGAGTAGCAGCTGCTGGGTTTTGTTCTGCTTTGAGATGCAATTTGGCTTTTTGACCTCACAACAGGCCTCATAATATATTCCTTTTATAAAAACCAAGTCTTCAACAGTGTGGGGTTTTCTTAAGCACAAAAAAAAATAATTCCCAAATCTTACCAAAAAAGTAGTAGTTGTCATATATGCAGCTATTTCCATTCTAAGCATATCTGTTTATGTCAGAGTCACTGAAACGAAGACAAACTGCTCAGGACAGACACTGGTATCTCTTCCACAGTGGCAGCAGCAGCAGCAGCAGCAGTGGCCACATGAGTCTTGAACTTGTGTTCTTGTGCACCAGTGAAAATGAGGCTGAATAAGCTGGACTAGAAGGACTAAAGCTATCTGGAAATCTTATCTACCAGAGAGCAAAACAAGTCTTTCATACTTGATCATCGCACAATCTTTCTTTTTTTTTTTTGAAAGCCATTTTTTTAATTAAAGCTTTTTATTTGTATAACATATGTATGGGTAGTTCCCCAGCATTGATCTTTACAAAGCTTTCCATTACAACTTTTACCCCAGTCCCTTCCCCTCTTCTAGATGGCAGGAAGTCCATTACATGTTAATAATGTTGAAATGCTTGAGAAGTTATGCAAGAAAAATCCTATCTACAAGAAAAAAAAATCAGAGAAAGGAAACACAATGCAAGCAAACCTCAATAGAGAGCATGAAAATGTTATGTTGTGGTCCATAGTTCATATTCCTCTCTCTGGGTGTATATGGTTTTCTTCAGTGAACAATTGGAACTGGTTTGAGACAATTCTTTGTTGCAGAGAGCCAGATCATTGCACAATCTTGCTGTTACTGTAGACAATATGTTCCTGGATCTATTTATTTTGCTCAGCACAACTTTGTGTAAATCTTTCCAGGTCTTTCTAAAATCAACTTGTTCATCATTTTTTATAAAACAATAATATTGCATTACTTTCATATTCCATAACTTATTTAACAATTCTCCAATTGATGGGCATCTATTAATTTTCCAATTCTTTGCCACCACAAAAAGAACTTCTACAAACATTTGTGCATATGTGGGTCCTTTTCCTTCCTTCATGATTTTCTTGGGATACTGACTCAGTACGCTAATGCATTGTTGATGGAGATGTGAACTGATCCAACAATTCTGGAGAACAATTTGGAAATGTCCTCAAACGGCTATAAAACTCTGCATGCCTTTTTACCTAGCAATACAGCTGTTATGTCTACATCCAAAAGAAATCAAAGGAAAAAAAGGACCTGTGTCTAAGAGATCATTAATAGTATCTTTTCTCTCTGTATGTCTGTGTGTGTGTCTGTGTCTGTGTGTTGGGGGAGGGGGAATGTATGTATTTTTATATGTGTTTATTGGCAAAGTATTCAAAATTGCTAATATTCAATCAAGGAATGGCTGAACAAGTTGTGCTATATGGTTATCATAGAAAACTATTATACAGTAAAAAAAAAAAGAGGAGGGAAATGGTTTCAGAAAAGCGTCTTAATTGATCCATAGTAAAGTAGATTTCATCCTAAGAACACTGCCTGCAGTAACATCAAAATTACAATGAAGATCAATGGTGACAGACTTAGCTACTCTCACCAATTTGATGATCCATGACAATCCCAAAGGTCTCCTAATGGAAAATGTTATCTTCTCCAAAGAAAGAACTGATAAATTCTGTATGCAGACAGAAGTATATGTTCTTTTAGTTTCTATTTTTTTTTGCCTTTTGCTGGTTGGTTTTTCTTTTGGTTGCAACTTGCTGTTCAGGAGAGGGATGAAAATAGAGTATGTAGATCAGTGAGTGATGTGCATAAAGATAAACCTATGAGATCCTGACAGATCACCAAGAAGAGGACACAGGGCAGAATACATTTTCCTATGAGCTGCTTGAAACAATGTCCCTGATTTTGGAGTGTGCATTAAAAATGGAATGCAGAAAATCACCTGAGTGGGAGGATTCATAACCATGAAGTGTGGAAGATATATTTGAAAAGGGAAGGAATTTTGTGGGTCATGATTCAGGACACACTACAGAAATAGATGTGTACATTCTTCATCTAATCTTAAACTTAGACCTGGCTGCAAACTTTTGTTTTTGCCTCTTCCCTCACTGTGAGCAGGAAGTGATGATTATTCTCACCAAGCTCAATCCAGTTCCCTCAGATAAGTGCTATTGAATGTAGGACTAGGTAGCAAAACTGATCAGGGGATTCCTGATAATGTGTTGACAGGAAGTCATTGAAAAACAAACTGAGAACCAAGAGATGTGAACTATTAATATAGGATGGAGTGGGGAGAGTGGAGAAGACAAAGGAGAAAGTGGGCCAGCATCTGCCTTGGACAGCCCTGACAATTCCATTGCAAACTAGCTATTGAATGATAAGAATGTATCAACTTAAAGTTGCATTGTATTGGAAGAATTTTTTTAATTTACTATGTGAGAGGAACAAAAATACAAATAAGACATTCCTTGTGCTCAGGGAGCTTACATTGTAAGGAAAGATACCGCATATAAGGGAATGGTGGCCAAGGAAGAATGTCTTAGACAGTGAAGTCAAAGAGCAGAATGGTTAGTTTCACAGGATGATTGCTTGATTGTTATATCTTTTCCAATCTTGAAGTAATTATTCAGAGTTGGAGCTAGAAAATATGAATGTGGCAGGGAGAGAGGGTAAATGAACTTTATGTCATTTATTATTTATTTATTATTTATTACACACTGGGCCATGTACTAAATACTAGAGATAAAAGACAGGCAAAAAGGAGGGAAGGAGATTAGCATTTCTATAATGCCTACTATGAGTCAGGCAGTGCTAAGGGCTTTAAGCTTTACAGGTATTATTTGTTTTGATCTTCACAACAACCTGGGGAGATGGGTGATATTTTTATCCTATCTTACTGTTGAGAAAACTGAGAATAAGAAAAATGATGTCATTTTCCCAGGGTCACACGTATAGTAAGTGTCTGAGGCCAAAAGTTGTTACAAAGAATTAGATGGGTTGAGAATGAGTCAGATCTGCAAAGAATGGAATAACAGTAAAACTAAATTCAAATAAGTCTAAAACAATTTCTTGTATATGGGCCATAGGATATTTAAAAAAGTGGTTATTGTTGTTAAAAGCGGGAGCTTGTGGAAAGCCTATTGAGAAATAGAAAAGGAGTCAAAATTATTCCATTTTGATAAATTAAAGTTCTGGAAGCAGAGGTCGTAACACCTTGATACAGAAAGCCACCAGCTGACTGAAATCAAGGAATCAGAACACTTTTCCATTACAGCTATTGTTTAAGTGACTACCCACTTTCTAGAGGATAATTGTAGTTCTAGTGCACTCTAAAGGATACCTGGCTGATAGTGATTGAGAAGCTGAAGGTCAAGGATGCAATTTCATGAAACAAGAATGAGACCAAGGACAGGGCTGGTCTTGAATGTAAAACTTCCCCAAAGCTAAAAACCCTTCTCCTTTCGGTATTATCCCTAAATTCTCTTCAAAAGTAACAAAACTTCCATTCAATCTTGTATATAGCTGCTTAATTGATAGTCCTAATAATCTCATGCCATTATACCCATACTCAAACATCTTTAGTGGCTCCCCATTACCTATAACAAACTCTTCTATTTTACAGAGGTGGATACTGAGGAAGTTAAGCTACTTATTTTGTATCACGTAACTTATAATTGCCTTCTCTAGGATTTGAACATACATCTATCTAATATTAGTGGATTAGCCATACTGGGCATTTTTATTTTTAAAAAGATATTTATTACACCAAAAATTAATCAATTGTGATTGAACTTTAGACATCCTTTGATGGAACAGAGAATCTTAGAGCTGAAAGGGGTCCTAGATATTGCTTAATCCAACTTTACATATAATGAAATCGAGGCTCAGGCATATAGCCTGATTTCTTCAAGGTACTAGAAAATTAGAAATAATCTCCTGACCCTGATTCCAGTGAACTTCCTATTATTCACCATGACCTCAGTCCATGAAACAGTCATAGTTTAACTATTGTCTGTATTCATTATCTCTGTCCTGTCCAAATTTGTAATGCCAAGAGGGATGATTCCACCCAAAGTTTCAACTATGTGTTTTAACTCTATTGTTTCTGTGACTGTTTCAGGTAAACATGAGAGTAAGAAAGGTGAAAAGAGATGAAAAAATCCCTATGTTAAGGGGTTTTTTCATTATTTATTTAATATTGGATTTTTTCCTGGTTATATGTAAAACAATTTTTAAAATTTGTTTTTAAAACTTTGAGTTCCAGATTCTCTGTTTCTCCCATCCACACATTGAAAAGTTATGCATTTTGTGTGAAGTTAGGCAAAACATTTCTATAAAAGTCATGTTATGAAAGAAAACATAGATTTCCTCGCCCCCCCCAGCAAAAATCAAGAAAAATAAAGTTTAAAAAAAAAGAAGTATGCTTCAATCTATAGCAGTCAGACATAATCAGTTCTTTCTCTGGGCATACATAAATAGCATTTTTCATCATAAATCCTTCAGAGTTGTCTTGGATCATTATATCCTCTCTCTCTCTCCCTTTCACCCTATCCCTCCTCAAAAGTGTTTTGCTTCTGACTACCCTCTTCCCTGATATGCCTTCTCTTCTATTTCCCTCTCCCTATTCTCATATCCCCTCCTACCTTCCTGAAGGGTGTTCCCCTTCAGGATAAAAGTCAATCCAACTGACTTTTAGAGATCCCTTTGTTTTTCATTAAACTTCAGTTTCATCATCTATAAAAATAAAGTTCACAGAATCTCAATTTTAGAAGAGAGGAACCTAGAGTAATTGCAATTTTTCCACCTAGAATAGAGCAATGAGGAAGAGGGGAGAGGAAGGAGTCAGAGCTTTTTGCAGACTATTTCCAAAGGCTTGACATCATGAGAGACTACCGCAAAAAGGGACCAGATTTGTTTTCTCACTTGTCAAATAAGATAGTTATATCAGTTAGACTGAATTGTTCATTGTCAGAACTACAGTGGACAGTTGGGTCTTTCAAATTCTACTCTGAAAAATGAAGGAATTGGATTAAAATATTTCTAACATCCCTTTCTACCTGGGAATCCTTACATCCAACTTCACCAACAGGGTAGTAGAAAGAAGATAAGATTATGAATAGAAAAGTTCATTGAAAAGTATAACTACTGGACACATATCATGGGATGGTGTTGTTTAGTCTAGGTTCCTTGCCATCAAATGATTCTCTGGTTAATGACTCCTCCCTGAATTTCCTTCTACTCAAATTCCTGCCTCTTGGTTCTTTTTTCTCTATCACAATGCTTGGGTTCAACCAATTGGAAATGATTTATGAATTATGAAAAAGCATTCTAGGGATCTTGTTAAAGAAATGTTCCTACTGGACTGGAAAGTATATGAGAACATGTGAAATTGCACCTAAAATTTTGTTTTTAACTGATGATTATAAAACTGAAAAGCTAAATTTCTTGTACTTGAATGAATGTATGTAGTCTGGTCTTAGTTTCTTTGATTTAAATGTCTAAATGATGTCTCCTTTAAAAATGTGTTGGACTGTTGGGCTTTGGGGGCCATTACTGGACTACAGGGGTTGATGATATGTAACTTGTGTTCATTATTTTATAGAATCATCGATACCAGTTTTATAATTTAAGTGATATTTAGATAATCCTAATAACTGTATATTTGGCAAACTATTAAAAATTTCAGTGATGCTTCTCAAAAAAAAAAAAAAGAAATGTTCCTAGAATGAGTTCCTGAACACTCAAGAGGTCTGAGACTTGTTGTGCAGCACTGATTTTTGATGCTGCTCATATTTTCTTCGAATGGTCATCAGATTTTCTAGAGCAGGGTGGGTCTTATCTGACTCCTTTGATGCCATATTCCCCTTAGAGAAAGCTCCCTTGGAACTCTGTCTCTGGACTGTTGGCTCTTCTCCTAGCTCCTGTTTTAACTGCTTAATATTATCCTGGATGTAGACATATGCCACATTTGAGTAGCAGCACGAGTCATTGTTCCAGAGAACACTTTCTACTTTCTCCATCAGTTCCTTTAGTTGGGCCTCCTGTCTTTTCCCTTCAATTTTGTTGTTGAAATAACAGTACAATCTTGTACGATTGCAAATCAGAGAGAATAAGATTTGGTTGTCTCTATATTTTAAGGATTCTGTCAGGGTTTTCTCCTCCAAGTCTTCTTTTCTGGTGAAGACAAATATGATGTGAGATAGGACCCCAACTCCAAAGATCTCCTGGATGCGCCTGAAGATCTCCTTGTCCTCACTGGTGGACCAGCCCACCTGCATCACCAGAAGCAGGGCATGAGGCCCTGGAGATGAGAGCACCATACTTCGACAGATCTCCAGATCTCCATTTGTTTGGGCTTTGGAAGAAAAGATATCTGGGGTGTCGATGACAACCAGTGTCCTTCCATACCATTCTCTGCTCCCTCTTTGACAGCTCTTGGTCACTGGCCTGGAACTGAGCTTTGACTCAAAGACTTTCTTGCCAAGGATGCTATTTCCAGTTGCACTCTTCCCACTTCCTGTCTTCCCTACCAGGATGAGTCTCAGCTCTCTTGGCATCATTGGATCTGGAGAGCACCAACATGAAAATGAGAGGATCAGAATTCTGAAGAATATAAACACCCCTTTTCTCTACTGAGCAAATTATATTGGAAAACAAAAGCCAACATGTCATTGTTCTTGTTAACAGATGGACTATGGGAAATCGAGATGGCTTGTCCCACCTTTTTAATATCTCCATTACTCCTCTATCATGAAAATCTCTGATTTCTTTTATCCCTCATGCAGTATGAGCTATCATTAGATTATCGACTCCTCAAAGACCAAGACAATCTTCTGTCTTGTTCTGTACCCCCTGTGTATAACATAGTGCTGGGCCATAGTCATCATTTAATAAATTCTTACTGACTGACTGACCCAATAGAGCATTACGTGGTTAGTAAATTCCATAAAGATGAGTGACATCTTAGACAACTGACTAAACAGCTTTATGGCAGATTCTGAATCAATGTGGTTGACACCAATTTGATGGTGTCTGATACCATCATGATGGGTTTTCGTTATAATCTGTCAATTATACTATTGTGAGAGAATGGATAGCACAGTGATATCTAGGATAAGCTGGTATAGTGGCTTATATAATATTTTTCAGAGTCAAAATGCTTTCTAAGCATTTCCCTTTAATGATATATCTAAAAAAGTCAAAGGCTAAGAGCCTGGCAATAGGAATTGAGGAGGGTTCACCGATGTAATTTCAAAAAGATTAAATCACTCTTGATCCACTAGATGAGGCAAAATATTGAGCCCAAAACATTGTTTTCTCATTTTGTGACATTTTCCAAGTTCAAAATTTTGATCATTGTTAGGTTCAGTTTTCTTGACATAAGAGTGATGTCCAAGGAGATGGGGATTGGGGAGGGGGAAGGAACTATGGCAGTTTGGAATTTTCTTTCTCTAAGCTAGAAATGCTTGAATTTAAATGAGTGTTAAATGAATTGAAAAGTTCTCTTATAAGCATGTGCCTAAAACATAGCATGCAATATTCATATTTTCCTTTAACATACAATTACATGAGTGTATGTGTCTTATCAAAAAATTCTCAGTTCTCTAAAATTAAAATGTACTAAGAAGTGCTTCACATAGAAATGGATTGAACAAAATTCAATTCTTCCATGATTCATAATGTACTTTAGTTCATCATGAGAAATGTAAATTATCAGCCATAAATAATCAAGAAAATTTGAGTTATTTGAGTTTTAGAAGTTAGAGGTGATGAATTTTTTGTGCATGCATTCTTCTGTATTTTTTCTCATGTTTGTCCAATTTCTCATCTACTGAATCTCTTCTTAAGACTGAGGTCTTTTGCAGAATCTTTAGAAGACAAATATAAAACTACCCTCAAGGCAACTAATGATTATAATTTTTTCCACTTTGAATACAAATTATTATTATGACTATTACTCTTGTTGTTATTCTTCTTACTGCTTCCTATCCTGATTATATCCAGTCAACGACTATCAAAGGTTGATGGAGTCAGGGCTTCTTTAAAGCTCTTTTACTTCTTCCTTCTCATCCCTTTCCTAAAGTCAAAAGATCTAAACAACCTACAAAATAGCCTTAGAGAGATCACAATTAATCCACCAGTTAGAATTTATCAGAAATATATTGTTAGAGATAGTATGGTAGAAAACAATGAATCCTGGATATGGTATCTTAGGACCAGAGTACAAAACTTGATGTTTTATTTACTATTTTTAACTTGTGACTCTTGACAAATTATTTACTCTCTTTAGTTCTGGTTCTTCTCACATAAAATTAGGGGCTTAGTGTAATAGATGGAGATCTATGTTCCTTTCCAACTCTTAATCTATGCCTCATTTTTTCTTATAAGTAGTTTCCTATCATTACAGGAGTTTGCAATCTAGTGGGGAAAATGAGCTCTACTCCCATAAAACTAGAAAATAAGAAATATCCTTATGAATTGTAGTTGTTAAAAAGTCACTTACAAAAGATAAAAGCTTCTTCTGTGGTAAAGGTGGTCCTCACTGGGTCACTCTTGTCACTGCTGTGACCAGTCCAGCCACCATCATAAACAGCAGAAACTCGGAACCTGTACACAGTCCCAGGAATCAATCCATCAATGTCCCAAGAATTCACATTATTACCTGTTCTACATTCATGCCATTTTTCTTGCCTCTTTTCATCCACAGTCTCAGTTTCCTCTTTATACTCTATTTTATATTCCTTGATCTTGTCATGTACTCCACAAATATCTGGACTCTGCCACTCTAGGCATACATACTCCGGTCCCACAATGACAATCTTTGGCTTCCCAGGAGGGCAGATTGAGGGAAGTGTCTTCACAGCAATGCTCACATCACTGCTCTCACTGAGCCCCAGCTCACAAACCTTAGCAATCTTGAACAGATACTCTGTGCCAGGTTCAAGGCCCCTCACTTTGAAGACCTCTGGCTTTCCAGATACAGAGATGATAGTCCAGGCCTCTTTCCCTTCAACTTGATACTCTACTTGATAGCCAGTGATCTTCTCCTCCCTCTCACATGCTGGGGTTAGTGTAAGCTCAACACTGTCTTCTAAGACCCCAACTATCTGGGGAGGAGGAGGTTTGACTGGAAGCTCAAATTTGGAGCTGGCCAGCAGTCCCTTTTCATAAAGATAAAGAGAGACCCCCTGCTTCTGGTCTGGGACAGATGCCACAAGGAACCGAGTCTTCTCACTGGAACGATTGGCCCTGGCAAATGCTGAAAAGGATTCTGCCAATTGTGTGACTTTAATCCTTATCTCTCTGTTCTTGACCCATGAGGAATAAGGCTTTTGCTCACCATCAGGATTTAATGGTACTTGATTCCACAGCCACTGTTTCCAGTCTGCTAAATAGGATTCTTCCTGCAAGTAGGTGAAAGCAAACACCAGGACAAATCTGTGGGGAGAGCCTAGTACCACACTGTCCAACTCATTCTGGTCAGCGATGACCTGCACCTCCTTCAGAAGGGTGAGATAGGAATTTACTACCTTCATCTCATAGAGATTCTCATCCAGAAATTCTGAAAGTCTGCTGGTGCTGAATGGGGACTGGCTTTCCCTAGATAAAATACTGGTTAGCTCAGCTTCTTCTGCTCTGCCTGCCCGGATCAGGGGGACTACCTTGGCTATTTCCTTCTGTAAAAGCTGTCTGTGCTGCCTATTTAAGTCCTGGAATAACCTGATCTTTTCCTTGGTTGCAGAAAAGACTGAGAGATCTGATGTCTCCTGCATGTCATTGCATCTCGTGTTACACTCAGATAACTTCTCCAGAATGTCCTGGGCTTTACATACTAGGTTCATACCGATGCCTTGAGCCAGCCTGGTAGCCTTGGAGCTCAGCTTCTCCAGAGGGTACAACCAGACTTGAAGGGGCACCCCATGGCCCCTAAGTAGCTTAGGAAGGGAGCCATAGACTTCTACTGCGTCTTCATAAGTCCCTGGATTGATCTCAAGAACAAAATCCCCATAAAATTTACACCTGAATTCCTTAGTTGATATTATATGTCTGTCTTCCATTTTTATCTCTCCCCCAACTTTTCCTGATACTTGGGGGATCTTTATTATAGTATCTTTCAACATTCCTTCTATATCCTTGACATTTTTATCTGTGGAAACTTTCTGATCAAACACAAAGAAAGCCTGGGCCCCATAGAGCACTGCAATGACCACATGGGTGGCAGTTCCATTATCAAACATATCATGGTAAGTAATATTCTGGTCTCCCAGGTGGCTCATTGTTAGGTGGGAATACTGGGTAGTCATACTGTACTTGAGAGTGACCCGAGCTTGTTGTTTGGAGGTCTTGGTGTCACATAAATATTTGGCAGATCCTCCTACTTCAATCAGCCCCCCAAGGACACTTGCTTTCACCTCTCCAGTGATATTCATGGCATTGCTCTTTTCCTCCATGGAGTCAGAGGTGATGATGTCAAACTCTGTCTTGTATTGATCTTCTGTGGTCACATTTCTCTCTAGGGTCTCCTTGTTCCACAAAGTGACACCTAGAATGGGACAGAGACATTAGGGAAGAAAATGGCATATTGCAGGGGGCCACAGCCTCCTCATTGAAAAGGCATAAAATTGTATATATTTATATATGTGCAGTTATAAAAACATATTCTATATGTCATGTTGTGTATTCCACACTGCAAGCCTCAGCCTTATCAAGGGAAAGAGAGAAGACTGCCTACCAAACACATTCCCCTTAATCCCTCATTCTGCACCATCATGTCTTCCTTTCTGCTTCAAGGCTGCCCTTCAACTTTATGTTAAGCAGACTGCTTAGCATGTAAAATGCCTTGGATGTGTGTTTGTGTGTGTGTGTGTGTGTGTGTAACAATTTGCACTATAATCTCCCAACACAATATGTCTAACTCACCTATGTCTCTCCCCTTCTCTCTGAGTAAAAGAGCTTTTTTCAAAAGCTCAGTATTCTCCTTCTTAGATCTTACAAAGATTACTTCTTTTTTTGATCTTTACCTTCTGAGGTTGAATCAGCCCCTCCTCTCCCTGCCCTCTTCAAATATCCCCAATCCCTCTTGGTTTGGATTTGCCATCTCACTGCTTCTCTCTTCAGAACAACATGATCACAGAGGGTTCTAACTCCCAGAAAAAAAAAAAAGCTGAGACATGCTAGTCACTTTGATGGTGTCTGAATCTGACTTTCTGACTGATAATTTTTCACCAGAAAGAACTCTTGCCCAATGCTGCACTCTCCTGATATCTAGAACAAGGCTTTGCATTCAAGAGAGTAATTACCAGGGACCAGGGTATCTGAGCGACAATCATATAGTGCTCCCAGATGTAAGGGACGACCAAGGGCTGGGATCTCCATTGCACTCTTCCAGGTCAGGCTGGTGGGAGTTTCTTTCTCTGCCATTTATCTAATGAAAGAAAATTGAGGTTTAGGACAGTTATCAGGGAAGTCACTCTCTTGCAGGCTCCAAAGAGAAATGCCTCATTCTTCGGTGACCAAGCTCTCCCAAATCTGTTAAATAGGAACCCTGCAGGAAAATAGTGACTGTTCTGAGATGGAAAAACATCAGTCTTGTATGGAATTCACAAAGGAGGCAGACACCATAGAGTGAGGTGTTCAGTTAAGAGAAAATTATAGAAACTGAAGCTCCCTCTCTTAATCATCTTCCATCCCACCTGGACAGGCAGGTTGTTCAGATGGATAGAGAGCTAGCTGAGCAGAGTTGGAATTGGGTTCAAGATTTCCAGCACCTGACATTTGCCATCTTCTCCAGGTCATGTTCTGATCTCATTCCCTTTTCTCATCTGTACCTGCTCAAGGGACAGGAGTTACCTACCAAGAATCGCTGCTAAGCCTGTAGCAAACACTGAGTGCCCTAACTCTGGGTTCTCCTCATCCCTAATCCAGAAGAAGGGAATGACTGAGACTTTTTTTATTAAAGCTTCTTATTTACAAAACAAATACGGACCCTTGCAAAACTTTCTGTTCAAAATTTTTAGCTGCTTCTCCCCACTCCCTCCCCTAGGTGGCAGGCAGTCCAATCCATGTTAAATGTGTTAAAATGCATCATAAATCCAATATATGTATACATAGTTATACAGTTATCTTGCTGTACGCGAAAAATCAGATCAAGAAGGAAGAAAAAAAAACCTCAGAAGGAAAACAAAATGCAAGCAAATATCAACAGGATGCGTGAAAATGCTATGTTGTGGTCCATACTAGTGCAGATACTGAAGCAGCAAAGAAATTCTAGAATTCCTGCCAAAATTAATTGATGAAACTCTCTAACCGTGGAACTGGCCTATTTTATCAAAGAAAACCATCTCAAATCTACATCTGTGCCGAGGAAAATCTGCTGGGGCATAGAGCTTTCTACAGTCTGGAGGCAATGTATCCAAAACTGCAAATTAAAACCTATTCTTATGACTAGCAGGATTATTTCAGAGAGGCCTGGAGAGACCTGCATGAACTGATGCTGAAAATTACAGACACAATTACTAATTTCATCCAAGAGAATGACAATAATGAGACCACATACCAAAATTTGTGGGATACACCCAAGGCGGTAATAAGGGGAAATTTTATATCTCTAGATGCTTATTTGCATAAAATAGAAAAAGAGAAAATCAATGAATTGGGCTTGCAACTAAAAAAGCTAGAGAAAGAACAAATTAAAAACCCCCAATTAAATACCAAACTTGAAATCCTAAAAATAAAAGGAGAGATTAGTAAAATTGAAAGTAAAAAAAAACTATTGAATTAATAAATAAAACTAAAAGTTGGTTTTATGAAAAAACCAACAAAATAGATAAACCTGTACTTAATTTAAGTAGAAAAAGGAAAGAGGAAAATCAAATTGTTAGTCTCAAAAATGAAAAGGGAGAACTTTCCACCAATGAAGAGGAAATTAGAGCAATAATCAGGAGTTACTTTGCCCAACTCTATGCCAATAAATTTGATAACATAAGGGAAATGGAGGAATATCTACAAAAATATAGATTGCCCAGATTAACAGAAGAGGAAATAAATTACTTAAATAGTCCCATTTCAGAAAAAAAATAGAACAAGTCATTAATCAACTCCCTAAGAAAAAATCCCCAGGACCAGATGGATTTACATGTGAATTCTACCAAACATTTAAAGAACAATTAACTCCAATATTATATAAACTATTCGAAAAAATAGGGAATGAAGGACTCCTACCAAACTCCTTTTATGATACAGACATGGTACTGATACCTAAACCAGGTAAAACAAAAACAGAGAAAGAAAATTATAGACCAATCACCTTAATGAATATTGATGCAAAAATCTTAAATAAAATATTAGCAAAGAGATTACAGAAAATCATTCCCAGAATAATACACCATGACCAAGTAGGATTTATACTAGGAATGCAGGGATGGTTCAATATTAGGAAAACTATTAACATAATTGACTGTATTAATAACCAAATTAATAAAAAACATATGATAATCTCAATAGATGCAGAAAAAGCATTTGATAAAATCCAACATCCATTCCTATTAAAAACATTAGGGAGTATAGGAATTAATGGACTTTTCCTTAAAATAGTCGATAGCATCTATTTAAAACCATCAGCTAGCATCATATGTAATGGTGATAAACTGGAACCATTCCCAATAAGATCAGGGGTGAAACAAGGTTGCCCACTATCACCATTACTATTCAATATTGTATTAGAAATGCTAGCCTTGGCAATAAGACAAGAAAAAGAGATTAAAGGAATTAGAGTAGGTCATGAGGAAACCAAATTATCACTCTTTGCAGATGATATGATGGTCTACTTAGAGAACCCTAGAGAATCAACTAAAAAACTATTAGAATTAATCCACAACTTTAGCAAAGTTGCAGGATACAAAATAAATCCACATAAATCATCAGCATTTTTATACATCACCAACAAAATGCAACAGCAACACATACAAAGAGAAATTCCATTCAAAATAACTATCAATAGTATAAAATATTTGGGAATCTATCTGCCAAGGGAAAGTCAGGATCTATATGAGCAAAACTACAAAACACTCTCCACACAAATAAAGTCAGATCTAAACAATTGGAAAAACATCACGTGCTCTTGGATAGGTCGAGCGAATATAATAAAGATGGCAATACTACCTAAACTAATCTATCTATTTAGTGCTATACCAATCGAACTCCCAAGAGATTATTTAACTGACCTAGAAAAAATAACAACAAAATTCATCTGGAAAAACAAAAGGTCAAGAATTTCAAGGGAATTAATGAAAAAAATGCAAATGAGGGTGGCCTAGCTGCACCAGATCTAAAACTATATTATAAAGCAGTGGTCACCAAAACCATTTGGTACTGGATAAGAAATGGAGTAGTGGATCAGTGGAATAGGTTAGGTTCACAGGACAAAATCCTCAATGACAATAGTAATCTAGTGTTTGATAAACCCAAAAACCCCAGTTTTTGGGATAAAAACTCACTATTTGACAAAAACTGCTGGGATAATTGGAAACTAGTCTGGAAGAAATTAGGCATTGACCCACACCTAACACCATATACCAAGATAAGGTTGAAATGGATTCATGATCTAGGCATAAAGAATGATATTATAAACAAATTAGAACAATGTAGGATGGTTTACCTCTCAGACCTGTGGAGGGGGAAGGAATTTGTGACCAAAGAAGAACTGGAGGTCATCATTAATCACAAAATAGATAAGTTTGACTATATCAGGTTAAAAAGTTTTTGTACAAACAAAATGAATGCAGACAAGATTACAAGGGTAGCAGTAAACTGGGAAAATATTTTTACATCCAAAGGTTCTGATAAAGGCCTCATTTCTAAAGTATATCAAGAATTGACTCAAATATATAAGAATTCAAGCCATGCTCCAATGGATAAATGGTCAAAAGATACGAACAGACAATTTTCAGACAAAGAAATTGAAACTATTCCCGGTCACATGAAAAGGTGCTCCAAGTCACTATTGATCAGAGAAATGCAAATTAAGACAACTCTGAGATACCACTACACACCTGTCAGATTGGCTAAAATGACAGGAAATGATAATGATAGCTGTTGGAGGGGATGTGGGAAAACTGGGACCTGATACATTGTTGGTGGAACTGTGAACGGATCCAACCATTCTGGAGAGCAATTTGGAGCTATGCTCAAAAGGTTATCAAACTGTGCATACCCTTTGACCCAGCAGTGTTTCTACTGGGCCTATATCCCAAAGAGATTTTAAAGGAGGGAAAGGGACCCACGTGTGCAACAATGTTTGTGGCAGCCCTTTTTGTAGTGGCAAGAAACTGGAAATTGAAAAGACGCCCATCAATTGGAGAATGGCTGAATAAATTATGGTATATGAATGTTATGGAATATTATTGCTCTGTAAGAAACGACCAGCAGGTCGATTTCAGAGAGGATTGGAGAGACTTGCATCAACTGATGCTGAGTGAAATCAGCAGAACCAGGAGAACATTATACACAGCAACAAGACTATACGATGATCAATTTTGATGGACATGGTTCTCTTCAACAATGATGTGATTCAAACCAGTTGTTCAGCAATGAAGATAGTCATATACATCCAGAGAGAGGCCTGTGGGAACTGAGTGTGAACCACAACACAGCATTTTAACACTTTCTGTGAATATTTCCATGCATTTTGTTTTCCTTCTTAGGTTGTTTTTTCTTCTTCTCTTTCTAGATCTGATGTTTCTTGTGCAGTAAGATAACTGTATAGATATGTATACATGTATTGTATTTGTCATATAATTTATCCTATTTAGCATGTATTAGATTACCTGTCATCTAGGGGTGGGGGTTGGGGGAAGGAGGGGAAAAGCTTGGGAAAATAGTTTTTGCAAAGGTCAATGTTGAAAAATCACTCATATGTTTTGTAAATAAAAAGCTTTATATATTTAAAAAAATGAACTGATGCTGAGTGAAATGAGCAGAACCAGGAGATCAGTGTACATGGCAACAACAAGACTATATGATGAACAATTCTAATGGACGTGGTTCTCTTCAACAATGAGATATTTCAAACCAGTTCTAATTGTTCAGTGATGAAGAAAGCCATATACACGCAGGGAGCAGCCTGTGGGATATGAGTGTGAACTATAATATAGCATTTTCACGCTCTCTGTTGATATTTACTTGCATTTTATTTTCCTGCAGATTTTTTCTCTTTTAGATCCAATTTTTCTTGTACAGCAAGATAACTGTATAAATACATTATATTTGTCATGCATTTTAACATAATTAACATGTATTAGACTAGCTGCTATCTAGGGGAGGGGAGGGGGAAAGGAGGGAAAAATTTGTAACAGAAGGCTTTGCAAGGGTCATTGTTGAAAACTTACCCATGCATATGTGTTGCAAACAAAAAGCTTTAATTAAAAAAAACCTATTATTGTATATTACTAGGGAAATCCCAGAGCATTAAAAGAAATCAGCAAGGCCACACTACCTATGCATTCTGATTGTAAAGCCTACCAATTATACATAACTCTGTAAATCCAATCAATCTAAACCTTGAAAGGATGAATAAGGAACCTAAACCAACAGTATAAAGTTTGCTCCTAGTTCTGTATTCAGTGTGTCCTTCTTGGGAGCAACTGGATTCTAAATAAAATCAAACAAAGGATTCTTCTTTCACTCTAAAAGAGCATTGGCTGTACAGGGAATCTGTGGGCAGCAGAATTTCCTCCCAGGCTTACTCCCCCAATCCTGCTGAGTTCCACAGAGTCTTTTGATAACAAAAGGAAAAATCAAAACTATCAATATTCATATAAAAATGTGCTAAATCATTAATAATTAGAGAACAGTAAAGCAAAGGACTATTGATGGTTTATTGCACACCTTTCAGATTATTTAACATGGCAAAAGAGGAAAATGACAAATTTTGGAGGGGATGGTAGTAAAAGTTGGGATACTAATGCCCTGGGGTTTGGGATTTTTTCATTAATTGTTTTATTTTTTCTGGTCACATCTAGGTATTGATTTTTAAATACATATTTATTTATGAATCATGTTGAGAGAGAAAAATCAGAACAAAAAGGAAAAACCACAGGAGAGGGAAATAAAGAAAAAAATTGAACATAGCATGTGTTGATTTATATTCAATTTCATTGTTCTCTTTCTGGATGAAATTGGCATTTTTCTATCCAAGTTTATTGGGATTATCTGGAATCACTGACCCACTGAGAAGAAACAAGACTTTCATAGTGGATCATTACACAATCTTGCTGTTACTATATATACTATGTTACTGGTTCTACTTGTTTCATTCAGCACCACTTTGTGTAAATCTTTCCAGGCCTTTCTAAAATCAACTTGTTCATCATTTTTATAGAACATTCTATTACTTTCATGTACAATCACTTATTTAGCCATTCCCCAATTATTGGGCATATACTCATTTTCCAACTATTCACCAGCAAAAAAAAAAAAGTGCTGCTACAAACATTTTTGTGCATGTGGGTCCTTTTCCCTTCTTTATGATTTTCTTGGGTTACAGACCAAGTACACTAATGCACTGCTGATGAACTGTGAACAGGTCCTAACATTCTGGAGAACAACAGGGAAGTATCTCCAAAGGGCTCTAAAACTCTCCATACCCTTTTACCTAGAAATACAGTGACTATGTCTATATCCAAAAGAAATCAAAGAAAAAGAAAAAGGACCTGTATCTTAGAGAACATTGATAGTACCTTTTCTGTGAATGTGTGTATGTGTGTGTGGGAAGGGGGGGAAGGTATTTGTGTGTGTTTGTTTGTGTGTGTGCTGACAAAGTATTCGAAATAGTGAAAGTTTCCATCACTCAAGAAATGGCTAAACAAGTTGTGCTATATGATTATGATAGAATACTATTGTACTATATGAAAAGAGAAGGGAGATGGTTTCAGAAAAACTTGGGAAGACTTCTCTGAATTGATGCATAGTGAAGTGGACCTCATCATAAGAACACTGGCTGCAGTAGCATCAAGATTGCAATGCTGATCAATGGTAATAGACTTACCTGCTCTCACCAATCCAATGATCTATGACAATTCCAAAGAGCTCCTGATTAAAAAAAAATGTTATCCTCTCTAGAGAAAGAACTAATGAACTTTGAGTGCAAGTAGAAGTATGTATTTTTTTCATTTTCATTACATATCTCATCTAGATTCATATACAAAATCACAGAAAAAAAATAGTATTTCTAAAAGTCTTGATTTTCTCTCAGAACTTAGGAATTAGAGGCTTATTGTGATCATGGTTTTTTTTTCTGTGATTCTACATATGAACTCCTCAGAATCTAGATGAGATTGTGAATAAACTCTTGTTTTCTATTTTACTGTGTTTTTATTTATTTTTTAAAATTTTTCTCATTATATCATTTATCTTTTTATATTCATTTTTAAATTTTGAGTTTCAAATTTTTTTCTTCTTCAATCTCTTAAATCACCTTTTAGAAGACAAGCAATATGTTACCCATTGTACATCTGAAGTAACACAAATAATGCATCCAGACTATCCATGTTGCAATTGAAAAAAAAAGAAACAACCAACAGCAACAAGCAGGAAAAGAAAGAAATATTTTACAAAGTGAAAAAACATATATTCTGTCTGCACTCAGAGTTCATTATTTCTTATTCTGGAGATGATAACATTTTTTCATCAAGGGACCCTTTGGAATTGTTGTGTATCATTGAATTGATGAGATCAGCTAAGTCTTTCATCATTGATCAGCATTGTAATCTTTTTGTAAAGCTTTTTATTTTCAAAATATATGCACAGGTAGCCTACAACATTTACCCTTGCATTTACTTTGCTTTCCATTTTTTTCCTTTCCCTCCCTTTTCACCAACCCCTCCCCTGTATGGCAAATATTCCAATATATGTTAAGCAGGTACAGTTCTTTTATACATATTTCCACAATTATCATGGCATTGTAATGTTGATGTTACTGCAGTGTTCTTATGATGAGGTCTACTTCACTATCAATCAACATAGATAAGTTTTGCAAGTTTTTCTGAAAGCACAATCCTCGTCTTCTCATATAGTACAATATATTCTATCATAATCATTTAGCATAATTTTTTCAGCCATTTTTTGATTGATGGACATCTTTACAATTTCAATTACTTTGCCAACATACAAACACATGTGTGTTTGTACATGATCTCTTAGACACGGGTCCTTTTTCTTTTTCTTTGATTGTTTTTGTAATAGCTCTTTGGGGTAGTTCCAAATTGTTCTCCAGAATGATTGGACCAGTTCATAGTACCCAGCTCCATTATCAGTGCATTATTGTGCTCATTTGTACCCCAGAGAAATCATAAAGGAGGAAAAAGGACCCACATGTGCAAAAATGTTTGCAACTGCTCTTTTTGTGGTGGCAAAGAATTGGAAAATTAGTAGATGCCCATCAATTGGGAATGAATAAATTATGGTATATGAAAGTAAAAGAATTTGTAATGATATAAAAATAATGAACGACCTGATTTTAGACAGGCCTGGAAAGATTTGCAAGAACTGATGCTGAGTAAAACAAGCAGAACCAGGAATACACTGTACACAATATCAGCAAGATTGTACAATATCAACTTGGTTCTCAGCCCAAAGCAATCCTAGTTAACTTTTGACAGAAAATACTAAATACATACAGAAGGAGAACTAAGGAGATTGAATATAAATCATTTTTATTCATTTTTTTCTGTTTTTTATTGTGATTTTTCCCTTTTGTTCTGGTTTTTCTCTCCCAACATGATTCATAAAGAAATATGTATTTAAAAACTTAACACACTTGTATAACCAGAAAAAAATGAAATGTTTAATAAAATAATGACCACAACAAAACAACAGTGCAATAGTGTCCAAAATTTTCCACATCTCTGTCAACATTTGTCATTTTCCTCTTTTGTCATCTTAAGTAATCTAAAAGGAATGCAATAACACATCAATGTTGTTTTGCTTTATACTTCTCAAATTATTAGTGATTTAACACATTTTATGTAAATATCAATACCTTTGATTTCTCCTTGTTGTTATGGAAAGACCTATGGAACTCAGCAGGATTCAGGCAGTAAGCCTAGAATGAGCTGCTACTGCCCACTGCTTCCCAGGCTACAAGCTCATCTAGGAGTAATGTTACAAGCAATGTGCTTCTAGAGTGAAAAAAGAATCCTTTATTTTAGAAGTGGGTATACTCACAAAAAGGACATAAAATACAGAATTAGGAGCAAGCTTTATACTGTTAGTTTAGGATCCTTACTCTTCCCATCAGGATTTGGATTGGTTGGATTTATACTCATTTATTTACCATTGGTAGGCTTTACAATCCAAATGCACACTTAGTGTTGCCTTTCTGATTCCTTTCAATGTTCTGGGATTTTCTGAGTGGCATAAAGGAGCAAGTTTTAACTTTCAATTCTGGATACGTACCCTCCAAGCAATAAAGTTATTCTCTTTGTGGAACCTCTTTGCCCCGCCAGAGTTTTTCCCCTCTGTACAGATGTAGGCTTCAGATTTGATCAAATAGGCATGTTCTACAGGTAGAGACATTCATCAATTATTTTTGGTAGGAACATTGGGAATTTCTGCACTTGTGTCTCTACTAGCAGCCTTTCCAGACACTTACTTGCATATTATGAAATCCTGCAGAATTTTTAAAGTGGAATGGGAATGCAAATTAATTTCAGAATTTAAAAATAAAAGTAAGGTAAATTTGCACTAAGTGAGAATTGTCTACACTTTATAAAACAGCAGTATAAACTACACATTCACAATTTCAGATCCATATGAAGCCTGAACTCCTCCTAAATTCCTCTGGTCCCCAGTGTTTGTAATCCTAATCCATTCATCCTCTCTTCAACTTGATACTGTGTTGATGACCATATCTTTAGAGCAGTCCTCTTTGATCTCTCCCTGGCCTCTCCCCAACTTCTCCCTGGTTCCTTCCTTTACTCCCTAGACCTTGCCCTTGAACCCTCAAGAACATTGCTTGTCATCTCTGATTCTGCCTTGCTTAGGCATATTTGGCTGAGCTTGTGACCTATGTCCCCTGTTAAATGGCAAATGTTTGTGACCTGGGGTAGATGCCTCTATCACTATCGTTTCCCTGTTATGGATATGCCTGACTATAAAATGACAACCATCACTTAAATAGAGTGTGGTGTTCAAAGACTTACACAAACAGATTTGTGAAAAGTAATTGAATATGATCAACTTTTTAAACATTACAGGAAGTATAGGATCTCGTTCATTTTATGGCCTAAGAGGAAGATACCAGAATGCAACATGTAAAAGAACCATTTCTTTTTTGTTCTAGTATAATTTTACCTATAAGAAGCTTTTTAAGAATCCTAATTAGTTTTCAGGTATTCTTTGAAGCCTAAGCCTATGCTGGAACATAATACTAGTATCTACATTATTTCTCTCTATAATCTCTCTATTGTGGTAAATATGGATGTGAAGCATTAGCCATGGTGGGAACTCACAGAGAAGTTTCCTGCAAAACAGATCACAATCCTATAAAGACTTTACAAGCAGGTTTGCAATGCCACATTGAAACATTAGTGACTTTTGGGTACATGCACAACCACCCTGCAGGAAAAGACACTTTGAAAATAACCTTTGCTCATGTATCCTGTCAACTTGTACCAAAAAATCAGACCAGCTACATGATCATTGAATGAAGTGAGACATATTATTCAGGGTTAACGAATGACAGCCAAGCTGAACTATTCTCCTAACATGTCTTCCTTACTCTTCCTGAAATTCTCTCCTTGGTGGGTCATTCTCTTGGGGTCAGCATTGCCTCCTCCCTGAGATCCACTTTAAGGAGATAAATGGTTCATGGGCACAATGAAAAGACACTGTAACCCTAATACTTCTGTAGGAGTTATTGGGGAATGTTTTGGATGGCTTTACTGTCTGACAGGAGAAATGAGGCAGCATTGGGCCCTTCACATCCCTGTTCGCTTCTTAGTGGCCCAAGCCTCATTGGTTTGTTCCTTCAGATTTCCTGACCAAGGGCAGCTTTCCTCTCTCACCCACCACCCCTCAGGAGCAGCTCTCACCCACAAAATTGGCAAAGTGTAAAAGAACAATCACTCACCTGAGAAGGAATTGTCTCTGGGACTTTG
>JAJPUD010019928.1:8186-18442 GCA_023553655.1 Myrmecobius fasciatus
TTCCTTCCTTCCTTCCTTCCTTCCTTCCTTCCTTCCTTCCTTCCTTCTTTCCTTCCTTCCTTCCTTCACACATTGTTTCCTTTCATTCTCAAGATAACTTTGTGATACAGAAGTGATTTTTTCCTTGATAAATTTCTCAGACCATTCTGTTTGATCTCTTCCATACATTTCACCACTATCTACTTTGTGTCATAGTTGTATACACATTTCCTTCTTCCAAAGTCCTTCCCTAATTCTTCTTTAGGGCACAGAGGTCATCCTGCCTTCTTAGAAGGTTTGCTAACTCTTCCAGGCCTCATTAATCTGATAAAGGGTTCAGGTGTAAACTGCAGATGGTCATTTGAGGCTCAGCCCAAGTCCAAGGATACATTACCAAAAATCCTATTGCCAAGATATTTTTTTGGTCACATCGATTTATAACAACCATTAAAAGAGGGAAAGGTTATGATCTTCTAGGTGTCTTATTTTCTTTAATAGATTACAAACTCCCTGAAGGCAAAGGACCTAATTTAATGCCTTGCACATGGCAGGATCTAAATGAAATACTTGCTGAACTTAACTGAAAAATGGAATTTTAGGCTGAAGCTATCTAGTTCCTTTTCTACCTAGAGAATGGTAAATTTTGTTTTGAGACAACATTCTCACAAACCCCTCTCATCCCAACATTCCCTAAATATAACTTATCAATTATCACTAGAAAGAAGGACTATGTCTAGTTATGTGCTGATAAGTGTTTAACAACCAGCTCTCACCAGCAACACACCTTAAAATATAATCTGTATCATTAACATTTTCTCCATCACCTTCTTAAGTCTAGCTAATAGGCAAAACAACAAATCCAACCTTGATTTGTAGTATTTGCTAATTTCCAAGGTATAAATTCTCACACTGAAAACTGAATAAGTAGCTTTCAAAAGCCTATATGAACTGGTTTCACCATATTCAAATATTCTCTAATGTTGATGATGTGGTATCAATGTCACCCATTTTATTTGATCAGAGTGTAGTCACCTTTTGAGATTGACTTTATTTGCATTGTTTTAGACTTTATGTAAATGGGTCTTTTGGCTCTGCTTTTCTTCACTGCATTACAAATACACATTTTTCTCTTCATTCTTTGTGGTTCAACAATATTCTATGTACTCATATCAAAATTTGTTTAGTTATTCTCTGAGCACACATTTTTGTTTTCAAGGTTTCTGTTATAGCAAATAATGCTGCTATGCACATTTTTGCACATATTAGGGGGGAGTCAATCACCTCTTTAGCATATGCTCCCAGCTAATGAATCTCTCAGTTTTTATATTTACAATTAAATAACTTCTTGAATGTAAGTTTTACTATACCCATCTTTCAGATGAGGCGACTGAAACTCAAGGATTATTCAAGGTAATGAGCACTTTAAAAGATAGGAATGAGTCTTAAAACAAGGTCTTCTGATCTGAAGTCAATTATTCCATTATCAAAGTGATTAGCACTTATTAAATACCTACTATGTGCTGTATACTATGTTCTTTTTATTATATCCTGAAGCCTCTCTTAAAAGTCTGGTAATTTTGCTGAGCCAGAATTTTAAACTATTACAAATGAAGAAAGAACATTAAAAGAAGGTGGACAGATACAGATATAGTTAGGGATATCATAGTTACCTTTATCAGTCTTGGCCGATGTTTTTATAGGGTGATAGATATCATGTGCCCATGATATTCTATATGTAGGTTTGACTCGGTATTTTTGGTAGGCCAATTAATATGCAAATTTAAATTTAAATTGAATCAGACAAACTTAGGTGTTCAAAGATAGTAAGAATCTCAGCTGGTTGTATTTCCTTCCCCTTTAATTGTTTCCATTTCACAGAACTATGATTTTCTATCAATGACACTAGAATCTGCTGATTCAGGCCATTCAATATTAATTCTTTAATTAATTTATTCAAGAAATATTTCTTAAACAATGGTGCAGAACATTATGGAAAGCACAGAGGGACAACTAGAAAGCTTAAACAAAACAGGATACCTGTCCTCATGGAAGTTATGGGCAAATAAGGAATAAGACACCATTGCAGATATAGTAGCTATAATACAGAAGTGCTCTAGAGAGGTATAAAATGAAGTGCTATGTGATGTAAGAGCATGAAAGCCATTACATCTTTTGAAGACTTCATCTAGATGGTAGCATTTGAGTTAGATTTTAAAGAAGAATAGAAATCTAGCAGGTGAAGAAATAGAAAATATTCTAGTCATAGAGAACAGGGTAAGCAAAAGCACAGACGTGAGAGAAGGGTTTTAAAAGATTTTAAACTGATTTAAAATTTAAATCCAAACAATAGGTTGATACAAAGTCAAACAGTGGCATTTTGGGGAAAATGAATTATAATAAAAACTGCATCTTCTTGAAAATGAAAGTCTCACTTCCCACCATTCAGGATAGATCATGCTGATCTATTCTCTACTCCATAGCCCTAACCAATTAGAGTAGTGTTATCTTGATATCTGATGTTCTTACTTATTAATGACAGTATTGCCCCATTAGCTAGAGGCAAGTAAGGTACTGATATGATACACAGATAACTCGTGATGGAAGAGTCTTTGAAGATTATTCCTTTTTTTAAATAGATATGAAATTTGTGCTTCAGTTTATGAAATAACTTGTTTAGAGTCACACGACTAATTAGGACTGATTTTATACTTCAGATTTTTCTTATTCTTAGTAAGATGTTAATTTTTTTAAGATGTTAATTTATTATATTGAATATTGCATCATCAGAGCCTGAATGGCTGGAAATTTGTCCCATAAATCTTCAGTTTACTTCCCACACAATCATCTCACTCATGGTAGAATACAGGGCAGTGTGTAATAATTTTCTCAGTCTCTAAGATTCCTTTGGAAAGATTTGCTTCTGTTTTTTGTGCTTGGGGACTTATTGTATACTTTAGGAAGACTTCCCTGATTCTGTGTTCTGGTAACAGCTTTCCTTCTTGATCTTCCAATATTGCTTTGTTCTGTTTCTTTAGAACTCATCCCCCCCCCCATACTTCTGTGAATCCCAAAGATCAGAATCATGAGAGCTTTCTGCACAAGAAGTTGTGTCAAAGTTCTTGAAGTTGGAGGCAGCAAGGCTTGATAGATAGAATGCTGGTTTTAGAATCAAGATCTTGGTTAAGATTTTGTCCCTCATATTTACAGTTCTAGACAAGTCACTTCATCACTCAGTTTTCCCAGCAACTTTCTAAGTCTCTAATTATCAATGTGTGTAACAGCCAATGGAGTTTGAAGGGGTTTCCTTATTGGGAATGCCCTATGTCTGCACAGGTACAGTTGTTTTTATTAGTCACTTACATAATGAGCAGTCTATTTACCAGTGTTTGCTTTTATCTCTCTATTAGATTAAAAGCTCCCTGAGGGCAGAGATTATGCCTTATTGAAATCTTATATTCAAACCATGCCTAGTGTAGTTCTGTTTTTAGGATAGATGCTTAATAAATATTTGTTATATTGTATTGTAAAAGTGATTTAAGGAGTTAAATTTAATGTTTGGGGTAGATAGTGAATGGATAGGTTAGGGTAGTAGTTGGCTCCCCAACACCAAAATTCTAAGGATATCTCTTCTTTCTTATGAATTACAAAATAAATAGTTCCCCCCTGCAAGAGAACCATTTCCCTTATCTTCCTCGATTCTTTAATGACCCTTAGCACATCTGCTTCTTTTGGTTCCACAATCTGGCATTTATGATTGTAATGCCAGCAAGGCAACTGTTAGAATAGTTTGTGGTTTCATTTTCTTAAGTTACTCAGCTTTGTCCAAAAACAAGAGGTGATGAATCAGCTTATCATCCAGGATTTCAGGACTGATGAATTTGACATTGGATCCATCTATAAGGTCACTAGAGTACCCTGTTTTGCTCTCAAGATATCAGCTACTTAATACTGTAAGCATAGAACAAATAAGATGTAGTGGCTAAACAATATTATTCAGAGAAATAGGAGACCTCTTTTCATCATTGTGAAATAGGCAGTCTTGGCCAACTCTGCAGATTCTTGATGGGTAAAATAAGGAAATTGGACTAAAAGTCAGTAACTTTTCTTATAGTGTCTCAAAATTTAACAGATTTGGTGGATGGATTGTAGCAGAGCTTAATACATGAACCTAATAGGATAATAGAATCATAGCATTCATCTTGTCAGAGAAGTTGTGACTTAATATCACACTGGTCTTGACAGAGGCAGGATTTGAACTCAAGAATTCAATGCCTACCTCAATCATAAATCTTCTTTAAAATATCCCCTAGTCCCCTCATAAACCCTCCACTATCATAGAACTTGGTGTAGTGTGTTCAAAAAGAAAAATCATTGGCTTCAGAGTTCTGAGACCCTGAGTGTGAATTCTACTTCTGATGATTCCTAAATATGTTATTAAGGTCTAGTTCTTAAGCTCAGAAACTCAGCTCTGTTCTCTATAAAATGGTGGTAATAATTCTTTCATTAACCATCTCTTGGGCTGTTGTGAAGAAAACACTTTGTAAATATTAAAGCAGTATGGAAATGTAAGTTATTCTTCCCCAAAGTAGCTGTCATGACTAAATGTTCTTCCTTCCCCTGGAGCCCAAATTTGACTCTCTGTAATTTCTACTTAAAACTTTTAGTTCTTCCACAGAAGCACATACTCTAGATGTAATCTCTAATATAAGAGAGCCACATAATTTGAGAGTTGTAAGATATCTCAGATGCTTTCTGGTCCAAAGGACCAGAAAGTGGGGAAAGGAATCCCCAGTATGATAGGATTGATAAAAGATCAGATAGTCTTGACAGTCTTTGAGGCTGAGGGGAATCAATAATTACTTACAGTACTCCATTTATCTTTCAGATAACTCTAATTGATATGAAATTTTTCCTGATCTTAAGCCTAAATTGCCCTGTTTGTAACTTCTGGTTCTGCCTTCTGAGGTCAAATAGAACAAATTTAATCTCTTTTCCATGTGACAACTCTTCAAATATTTGACAGTAACTTGTCCCCTTTAAGTATTCCAGGCTAGATGGTCCTTATTCTTTTAGCCAGTTCTTATTTGCCATAGTTTCCAGCTATTTACCATTCATTTCACCCAGGCATATCTTGTTGATGTCCTTCTTAAAATGTGTATAGGGTGGTTTAGCCCCCAGCTTCTTAAGCTATGGGCTGCAACACCATGTGGGGTCTCATACCTGAATGTGGGGGTCACAAAATTATCATTTATTATCAGTAAATGTTTGATTTATATACCTATTTTATAAACCTACATACCTGGGGTCATGTAAAAATTTCTCAGGTGAAAAGGGATCACAAGTGGAAAAAGTTTAAGAAGCCCTGGTCTAGTCTCTGCAGATTTTAGTGGGACTACCAGTTCCCTGAAATGATTACTAAAATCTTTCAAAGCATTCTTTCTACACTTTTGGGAAGGAAGAGAGGTGGAAGAAGTTCCCTTGTGCAGGAGTAAGAATGAATTGGTGAGAACTACAATCTAGAAAAAAGAAAATCATTGTCACCAATGAATCTTACAAAAGAGAGGTAGCTTTATTGTTGGTGTTTTGGCCAGGAGATTAATTTTTTTCCTTTTTTTGATTTTCCTTTTTTAATAGCACTTAATTTTTCTAAATACATGCAAAGATAGTTATCAACATTCACCTTATGTTCCAATTTTCCCCCCTCCTTCCCTTCTCTTCCTCAAGACAGAAAGCAATCTGATATAGGTTAAACATGTGCAATTCTTTTAATATGTTTCTATATTTGTTATGCAGTGCAAGAAAAATCAGATCAAAAGGAAAAAGCCACAAGAAAGAAAAAGCAGGCAAACAACAACAAAAAATATTATGGTTTGATCCACATTTGGTCTCCATAGTTCTCTCTCTGAATGTGGGTGGCACTTTCCATCCCAAGTCTATTGGAATTTTGGCCAGGAGATTATAGAATCATAGATGTGGAGCTGGAAGGAATCAGAGAGACCAATTGGTCATAATTGAGTATACCATGGCTCAGAGAAACTAGATGACTTGATCAACATTACAAAGGTAGTAAGAGTAATAGGATTTAAAAACAAATCTTAGAGACAAGAGATCAAATATTCCAAGCAGTCTGCCATTTTCATAGATTTCTCTCAGATTAATTTATTTAAAGACTGACTTTTAATAGCTCTAGCAAGTGTATAGATACACCCCTTCTGTCTGGCCCAACACACATATACACAGAGCTAATTATGACACAAAGAGCCCTCTGGAAAGGACAGTTAATTGGTTCTAAAAATATCCTGATCAACAAAAGACAATGAGACACTTGTCTGATGTTCTGAAGAGTCAGCAGGAATGTGTGCCCATGAATTCTCAGTTGCAAAGTAAACCTTTATTTCCCTACAGCATGCTTTATAGCATCATAAAAAGAAGGAAGTCAATAGTGCTATCTAATATAAATGTAGCTAGAAAAAATACTTTAGTGATTCAATATTGCTTGAAGGGCAATTGGAAATCAGAATGTGCCCTTAACTGAGGCTGGAGGACCTTGGAGGTAACTGACTCCATTTTTCTTGATGTCCCTAAAAAAGATGAAAATAGTTGTTTTAAAGTTCATCAAGTTCTTTACCCTTCCTTATGTGGATATGCAACTCCTTGCAAACTAAAAAAAAAACCTTTCCACAGAAGATTTATAAAATAAGTGGGTTGGACTAAATCAATGAAGTTCCTTCAGCTCCAAATCCAACATATTGGCTTATGGAGGTTCTGTTGTCCCTCCAATCTTCCTTTGATGATGGTAAAATAATCACCTCTTTGAGACTGACCACCCAGAGGCACAGAATCACAGCATTAGAGCCCAATTAAGAGGCCATCTCAACTAATCAGGAATATCTGCAATATTCCTGATAAGTGGTTATTCAGCCTGGACTTTTACAGAAGGGGAACTCACTGGATTCTTTGACAGCCATTCTCTTTTTGGTTTGCTACTCATCAGGAAGCTTTTTTTGTATAGAACTTAAATCTGACTGTGACTTCTACCCATTCCTCCTGTTTGTTCTTTAGAGCTCCAAAAAAGTTAATTCTTGTTCCACATGTTTCCCAATAAACCTATTTTTCTTTAGAACAAATGTCCTCAGTCAATCCTTTAGGTAGTTCAGGTCCATCTCCTGCTGACCTTCCAATCTAATCTAATTAGGGATTGCTCCTTTCCATGAGTTCAGTGTTTCATGTGTTCAGTCTAGTGAGATTGAGCTATTGATTATTCTTTATATGTAACATGTCATTTTTCATCTCTGTGCCTTTTCACATCATCCTCCATGTCTGGAATGCACTCCTTTCTTATCCCTATCTCTTAAAACCCCTTGTTTCTTTCAATGCTGAGTTCAAATACTACTTTCTACTCCAGGACTGTCTTCCCTACTCCTAATGCCTTTTCTCTGAAAATAGCTTGTATATACTTTTCAATTCATTCAATAAGTTATTTTATTAAGTGCCCATTATGTGCCAGGTACTGTGCTAAGCTCTGGGGATATAAATTAAAAAAATAAAGAATCCCCACTATTAAGGAGTTTACAGTATAATGGGGAAGATTTTATACAAAAAGAAACTAGAAAGTAGGTAGAAGTGAGAGGGAGGAAAGACATTAAGTAGTGAGGGGGCATCATGTTCTGATAAGTTCAAATCCAAGTAGAGCTGCAGATAGAAAGTGGTGTATTGGCTATAAAGTACAAATTCTTGTCCTTTTTATAAAAAAAAGCTCTGACAGGAGTTTAGTGCTTTATCCGTTGACGCTCCGATCAGAAACTTGAGGAGATTGAGGGAGTTAGTAAGGCATTGAGTATCTGAAGGTAATTTAAAGGCAAGATGATGAAATTTTTATATTGACATTTATGTATATATTTCCTTCTTCCCCCACTAACTGACTTTCTGGACTTCAGAACCATGGCTCTCTGCTGCTTGATCATCTAAGGACTTTCCCTCAGTGCTTGGGGCTTCATAGCCTTGGAATAATCTATTTACCTCTGAGGTCTTGACACCCTGGAATATCCCTCAGCAAGGCCCATCTTATCTTCTCAAATTGGCTAGTTCCTCTTGGAGACTTCATTTTGTGTGCTTCCCTTCATTCCCTTTCTGTCTCTCTTCCTTACTATACTTTAAGTACCTGGTAACTCTATTTCCTACTCTACCCCCTTTTAGCTCCCTTCTGTGTGTTTTCTTTCTCCAGTAGAATGCAAGTTCCTTGAGGGCAGAAGCTGCCTTTTATTTTGCTTGTAATTGAATTCTCAGCACTTTGCACAGCTGCCTTACATAAAACAAGAATTTAATAAATATTATTTCCTTCTTTTCTTCCTTCCTGATCTGTACAGTCCTCCTCTGACTCCTAATGTTGTTGGGTCATTTAAGTCCTGTCTCTTTGTGACCCCATTAAGTGTTTTGGGTTTTTTTTTTTTTTTGGCAAAGATACTGGAATGTTTTGCCATTTCTTACTCTCATTTTACTTATCTCATTTTACAGATGAGCAAATTGAGGAAAACAGGGTTAAGTGATTTGCCCAGGATCACATAACTAGTAAGTGTTTGAGATCAGATTTGAATTCAGGAAGATTCATTATCCTGTCTCCAAGTCTAATATTCTATCCACTGGTCTACATCTGGTCCAACAGCTAATCTTAGCACCTTTTAATTGTGACAACTGATGCTGTCTTTGTAAAATCTGCCTGATACTTTTGTGCCTTATTTGTGCAGAGATTTCCTGATCATAGGCATTCTTTTTTCCCATTTTGATGGGCTTTTAGTTTGTGTCAGGGAACACTGGTTCACTGATCCTAGGTCAGGGACTGAGGAGGAAGGGTACAATCACAGTATCTCCTTATTCTCAGTTGCCCACCTTTTGAATTATTGCATTTTACAGATTATTTGCAGTCATTTATCGATGCTACCTTAAAATGCTTTGTATTATTTCCTTGTATTGCCTCTACAAGGATCTGTAGCGGAAGGGAACTTGCTTGAAAGTTGCCCTGAGCAAAATAGAACACAAAAAAATGTGGTGTAGGGAAAAGAGCTATATTGTAGCTATATTATAGCTAACTCTATAGGAGTTAGAAGATACAGCTTCCAATCTTGGCTTTATCCATATTAGCTATGTCATCTTTGGTAAAACAATCAGCTTATTTTCCTTATATCTAAAGTGAAATTAATGATATTCCATCCCTTTGTCTTATAGAGTTCTTGTGAGATTTAAATGAGATGATTATGTTCTTGTAAGGTTGAGAATTAAAGCAATCTTTAAGACTAACTAGGTTAAACCCTTAATTGTATAGAAGAGGTCACCCACACAATTGGGGAGAGTAGTAGCAGAACAAGAATTTAAGCTCAGTATATCCCAAAGAGATCTTAAAGGAAGGAAAAGGACCCACATGTGCAAGAATGTTTGTGGCAGCCCTCTTTGTAGTGGTTAGAAACTGGAAACTGAATGGATGCCCATCAATTGGGGAATTGCTGAACAAATTATGGTATATGAATGTTATGGAATATTATTGCTCTGTGAGAAACGACCAGCAGGACGATTTCAGAGAGGCCTGGAGAGACTTGCATGAACTGATGCTGAGTGAAATGAGCAGAACCCGAAGATCATTATACATGGCAACAACAGTACTATATGATGATCAATTCTGATGGACATGGTTCTCTTCAACAATGAAATATTTCAAACCAGTTTCAATTGTTCAGTGAAGAAAGCCATATACACCCAGAGAGAGGGATATGAAATGTGGACCACAACATAACATTTCCATGCTCTCTATTGATGTTTGCTTGCATTGTTTCCTTTCTCAGATATTTTTCTTGTAGATATTAATTTTTTTTTGCACAGCAAGATAGGTGTGGAAATATGTATACATATATTCGATTTGTCAAGTATTTTAACATAATTAACATGTAGTGGATATCCTGCCATCTAGGGGAGGGGAGGGGGCTAGGGGGGAAAATTTGTAACAGAAAGCTTTGTAAGGCTTAATGTTGAAGAATTACCCATACATATGTTTTGCAAATAAAAAGCTTTAATAAAAAAATAAATAAAGTCAAAAAAGAATTTAAGCTCAGGTCTCCTGACTCTGAATCCAATTTTTTTCCCAGTATGCCACAGTGCATGCAAGGTGCTTTGGAAACTGTATAACGGTAGGTAAAATTTTAACAACAGTAATTGGAAAAGTAAATTTCTTTTTTTTCTTCTTTCTTCTTCTTCTTCTTCTTCTTCTTCTTCTTCTTCTTCTTCTTCTT
>JAJPUD010019929.1:3687-25627 GCA_023553655.1 Myrmecobius fasciatus
CCCTCACCTCAGATTGCTTTTACCTTCTTAAAAGCCTCCTGGTTGGCGGCATCCTCAGTTTTGAGGCGTTCTACCTCCATTCCACAAAATTCCAGGTCCTCCTGTAACTTCTCCTGGGCATCCAAAAGCCGACAGTTTTCCTCCTGGCTTTTGCAGTATCGATTCTGTAATTCTTCAAGCTTGGCCTTCAGCTCCTATGGTGGAAAAGGACTTTGGGCAGTGCAGTTAGCCTTGGAGAGCCTTACCTGTTCACCTCTCTGCCTAGCTCACTCAGACACTGATGACCTGGAGGCCTCTCTTCTCCTCTCCCCTTTCCTCTCCTCCCCTCTCCTCCCTTCTCCTCTCTTCTAGTCCTTTTCCTTTTTTCTTTTTCGTCCCCTCTCCTCTCCTCTCCTTTCCTTCTCTTTCTTTCCTTTCTTTCCCCTTTATTTAACTGGCTTGGCATCTTCTCTGATACAGATACCTAGACGAAGCTGTAGCCCTTTAGTAATCCAGGCAGTGCTGCATGGATCTGTCCACCCTCTGGGGAGATGCCCTACCTTTCCTTCACCTACAAGTCATGCAAAAGTCCTCTCACTGATCTTAACTCTTTGCTGCCTTCCCCAAAGCCTTAAGACAAGAGATATCAACCCCTTCCTTCACCTCTCACTGCTGCTATTACCTTCTCATTTTTGTTGCATTCTGCAAGGGTTCCCCTCTTAATCATGAGCTTACGTTGCTCTTCTTTACTTGCAAGAAGTTCTCCCTGCAGTTGGTTCCGTGCCTTTATGAGACTTGCCTGCTCCGACTGGCTCTCTTGGTACTTCTTCTGTAGTTCAGCCAGCTTTTTCATCAGCTCATCTGTCTGTGATGAAGAGGACATGAGTAAGCATGGTGACCACCAGATATGGCAGGGCCCTCCATACTGTTGTTAGGTTCCTCCTTAGATGCAGAAACCTTGAGGAACTTCCATTAGGTCTCAATTTATTCTCTCTTCTGATGCATTCAGAAATGATTAGCACTTCCAGAATGCAATATTGCATGGATCCCAAAATTGGTCCCCACAGGCTTAACCTTTGAATTAAGGTCAAAGGTTAGTTCAGTCTAGCCTGGCATCAGGTCTCCCTCCCTCACCTGGCAAGGCAATTTCTAGCAGGGACCTCTTTCACCCTTCCCTCCTTCCTTCCCCTGAGAAGGGGTTACCTGGCTTTTGATAAGGGCATCCTGGCAACTTTTAAGCCGATGAATGTCATCCTTGCAGCTGTTCAGCTCCTTCTGTAGACGCTTCTGCTCTTCCTCACTGGCCCGATGCACCTTCTGTAACTCTTGTAGTTCAATGTGCAGGTCCTTACACTGGGAGAAGGATGGAAGGGAGAGCTTGTAAACACAGGGAACAGAGCTTGGGGGAGATAAGGTGTCAGTTACAAACACCCCCATGTTGTCTATGTAGATAGCATACCCATTCAATTAGACTTTAAGTGCCTTCACAGCAGGGACTGAATTTCTCATCTTTGTGTCCCTGGCCCTCAGGACAGTGCCTTTCACAGAGTGGACATTTTTTTAAGTTCATGGAATAGAATTTTAATGAGCTATTTATCCCTAGGCCACCCCAGAAGACAAGTGAAGTGGCAGGAAGCATCCTTCCTTGATGGTGCCCACCTTTTTTTGCATCTCCTGCACCTGCCCCTCAGCACCATGAAGCTGTTGCCGAAGGTGGTCCTCCTCCTCCTCTTCTTCTTCCTCACAGGGGTATAAGATATCCACAAACATATCCATTCCTGAAGTCTGACATTCAGCTGTTGACATCATCTTCTTTGACCATCTTTCTGCCATCCTCATTTCTCTGTAACCCACAACCCCAAAGCCACATTGGGACAGTGTCATGTCTGCCAGTACCATTTAAGGCTGTACAACAAGAAACTCTACTGGGATGAAATCCTCAACCCCACTCAGCTAAGTACTAAGCTAGATTCCTAGAGAGCTGCACCCAACACAGTCTTCCAAGGCTACTGGGTTCTGGGATGGATCTAAGACAAGCTTGGGGCTTAGCTCAGGACCAGTTCATCGCCATATCTGGAAGACCTCAGGTGACAGGGTAAGTCATTGCTATACTACATATAAAAATGGAAACTACATCTGAGCTACTTTTGGATATGCCTCAGAGCCAGATCCAATCAGACTCTGGGGAGACCCTGAATGGGCTTTGCATCCTGCAGATCAGTTTGGCTGGTAGGGGTCCTTTGGACATGGGATGATCTGGCCCAGAGAGGGCTGGGGGCTCGGGTATATCTCTGTCTGTCTCCCTGACTCAGTGTCTCTCTACCTGCTGGAGCTGGCCCACCATCTAGAAGGAGGGGAGATATTCCCTGGTTTCCTTGGTTGTAATACCACCTACCATCTTTTTCTAGCATTCCCTAGAAGGCAAGACTAGGGCAGCTGCACAGAGAGTTACAGAGAGGCCAGGCTACCTGCATTTCTCCAATGGATCCTCACTGCAATACCTCTGGGACTCCATTTCCTCAAGCTGTTCACACAGGCTGCTGTTACTCATTTGTAGGGCATTGTATTCCTCAGTCAAGAGGTTGCAACGGTCCCGCAACTGTTGCAGTTCCTCTGTGGAAAGCAAACATAATAAAGAATTCTAAGCAAAACAGTGCTGAGAGCTGGCTTCCGTTTTCCTCTTCTAGAAAAGACTAGTGGAAGCTCACCAGCTTCACTGATGCTCAGGGTCATAAGGAAGGTTCAAAGCCAGAGCTCAGAGTTCCTTAGAAGACAAGTCCCGGGGAAGGCAGCGCTGCCATTGTTCCCTGGTCATCCTTCTAACAAGTCTTCAGAAGCATCATCCTGACTAGTTCTGGAGATTATGGTTAATCTGGAGCTTCTAGAGGGTTAATCCAATGTTAGCGGATTCTCTCAAAGCTTTCTTCTAATATCTTATTATCATAAATCTATGTGGAAAACAGATCTTCCCTTCCTTTGGGCAGTTCTCTGGGATAACAAATGGGAATAGGCTAGAGGTAAATTGTAAAAGTGACAAAGATTGAACTAAAGTGGAGCTGCTGTCCCCTGACCTCTCTGTCACCCTGTATCTACCTTTCATGAACAGACTGGTCTAGGCAACACCCATTAGCCCGATGTGTGTGGACCATGGGATTCCCCTCTGTGGTTTATTTGTTGGCTCCCTTGGAAACCCTCGAGCATTAAAAAGGGGCCCCAAGTGAAATAAGACTCTCAGAAATCTTTGAAAGAATCTGCTAACATTTGATTAACCCTCTAGAAGCTCATAGAATCTCAAGAACTAGTCAATATAGTGGCTTCTGAAAAGGTCTCAGAACATTCTTATTGTTATTCTTGTTGACTATTATCACAGATACACAACTATGCTCATTGTGTTTCTAGAGAATTAACAATTTTGACAGAGTATGGTATTACTTGTAATATTATAATATTACTCTTTGCTTATATTTAACAAATGCTGCCTTGACTTGACCTCATTCTTGATCATTCAATCATGATAATGCACATATGTTTATTTCTCCTTTACCTTGGGTCCAAATTCTCCCAAAATATTTCCCCAATCTAGAGATGGTAAGGGCTTTTCAGTGCTAGGAAGGCTTGCCCACCTTTCTTTTAGCCCACATCCAAGCAGAGTATACTACACTGGCTTCCTGAGGTCCCAATAATAAATCTGTGCTCAGGACAAAGACAGGTCTCTTTTGTTCTTGGTCCCAGTAGGCAGTTGAAGACAGAACAATAACTGAGACTTAATGAATTTTGGGGGGGGGGATTCCTGAATTTGGGGACATCTCTGAAGTTATTGGGGTCAAGCCCTCCCATCTAATTTCAGATGTACTTGAAACTTCTCTCTTCTGTGGTAAGAGTTGTTGAGGCTAATGAGGTGAAGCACAGACTGAAAGCCAGGATTAGGTTTAGAAATTGCCAGGCAAAAGGCCACAATAACTCCAGGGAATGATTTCTCAGCAAGGCAAGCCCCTTGTTTGTCATCCTGGCTAGGATTTCTGCCCTGTGCTCCTAGCATCATGGCTGACTCTCTGGCTATCAGGCAAGATTTCTCCTCTATTTTTCAATTTCCCCAAGTTGTGTCATGATGCTCACATTGCACAGTCTCTTCTCCTTCTTACCACTGTTTTTAGGGATAGCTAGGTGATACAATGGATAGAGTGCAGGATCTGGAGTCAGGAAGAACTTAGTTTAAATCTGGCCTTAGACACTTAGTGTGTAACCCTGGCCAAGCCACTTTACTCCTATTTGTCTCAATTTCTCATCTGTAAAATGGGGATAGACTAGAGAAAGAAAGAAACGGCAAACTTCTCCAATATCTTTGCCAAGAAAACACCATGGACAAGGTCTATGGGGTCATGTAGAGTCAGATTCGACTCAATGACCAAGACAAAAACTACTGTTCTTCATGGTCTTACTCTGGTAGATCTTGTCGGTAGAGTCTTGACCAGAGAGAACCTTAGATCCCCTGTCTTTCTACTCCATACAACGGCAATTGCCATTTATATTTTATCCAAAAGTAACAACTACCCCTAGAAGCCTCGGACCAATGCTCCAAATTCAGAAGATTTTCCCCAACAGTATTGCACCCACCCAGCCATCAGTGAAGGCCCCCGTTGCCTTCCTCTGCTTAGCTTGTCCCCACCTCCCTGGCCTAGGGTACCAAAACATTGCCCTGGTACCTTGCAGCAAGCTAACATCTGAGAGGACCATGCTCTCAGAGTGATCAGAATCCTTCAACTGGATCTCAGACCGCAGAGAGTTGATCTCCATCTCGTACTCCTCCTGCATGCGCTCCATGCCCGAAAGCTGGGAGCGCATGCGGCACAGGTCCTCCTGCAGAGAGGCTATGTCACCCTCATGCTCCACTGCAGCATCCTCTGCTGCCTGTCGCAGAGTCTGGATCTCATCTTGGGCCATCTGCAGCTCCTGTTCTATGTCCTTCAGTTCAGTCTCTTTCTCTTGCTCAAGAATGGAGATCTCTTCCCTAAGGGACCTTAGTTCACCTAGGAGAGATGGAAATTGAGGCTGTCAGACCATCGGCTCACAAATCCACTGGATCCCCTAAGAACAACTAACTCTTTCCCCTTCTGTATACTCTAGGGGCCCCAAGCTCTGCCCCGATGGAGAGGAACAGCTCTACCCAAAGTAGGAGAAAGGTATTTAATAGTTACCAGCCGAGAAACTAAGAGTGAAGAGTAGAAGGGAGCCCCGTTTCATTAATCAGGCCATGAGAGCTTAGACCAGGAGTGGAGGATGACTAAAGAACATAGCCAAGCCTTTCATTTTTTACAACCACCTCATCTTTTTTCCTGCTCTCCCTACATTCTTTCCAGTCACCCAAGTAAACCAGTGATGTATAATCCCCGGGAGTTAGTTTGGGTGTTCACAACTGGTCACTGTCTCTGTTTACATGCTGTGGTGGCTCTATTGGACAATGGGAATTTAATATCCTAAACCTACCCAAAGAAACACAGGGATTCAAAAAGAATGTGTATCTGTGCAGTAGCTAAAGACTGGTTGCCTTTATAGCTCAAAGGCCAGATGCAGCCAGTCCGAGCCCAAGTTGGATCATACATGAGATCTTTTTAATCTCCCAGTTTTATTTAACCTAATTAGCTAGTACATATAAGCTAGGTAGCCAATACCAGCTGCCTTTGTGACTGACTGACACCAGGGGTCATGCTGGCAGGCTTGGACTGGATGAATGCAATTAGACATTTAGGTTAATGAGATCTGTACACACATAATAGATTTTTGAACATTTGGTACACTACTGAAAAATTTGGATGCCTCTGTTTGAAGGACTTCTATTTTTATTGTCATACCTATCTTAAAACAAAAGAAATCTAATATTGGGAAAATAAGGAAAGTAAGGGATATGAGCAGGGACAAAACTCAGAAGTGAGGCACTATAGGAGCAATGTGGGTAAAGCTGGGGGTCATTCCTTTGACAAGTATTTACTTAACTACTCTGGGCACAGAATGACTTCCTGAAAGAGAACGAAAGTAGTAAAAAAAAAAAAAAAAAAAAAATCCCTCCCAGCAGGAAGCTCCAAAGCTGTAACTAGGACTGGACTATCAGGGTTTTGCCAGTGTACCCAAATTTAGAAGGTACCAATAGTGTTTGCAGTAAGTCTAGGGATTTCAATAGAATAGGAAAGGAACTATCCTCTCTTAATGCAGGCCAGCTCCTTCTCTACCCCTTCTCTAGGAGGGCATGGAGAGATTACACAGGATCCCAGACTACAAGGCCAGTCCTCTACTGACTATTACCCAGAATAATTTATTGAAAGTCCTCCCCAGCTGCCCTCTCCCCCAGCCCCAGGCAGGGGAGCTCCTCCTCAGCCCGAACCCACCCCCTCCCTGCTCTCACCACCAGTACCGGCCTCCTCTGGACAGGCTTCGGTGGAAGGAGCCCGATCTCTGTCTTCCCACCACCAAACAGGGTCCCTGGATCCAAAGTTCCCTTCCATACCCCCTCCCCCCCGAAAATTTTTCTGTAAAAGTGAATTGGAGGGACCTTTCCTGGTGCTTGACCCAGGCATGTTTTCGATGCTTGCCTCAGTTCTAGAACTCAGTGCTAGAATGGATTGTATTGGTTCTGAGGAGCTTATTGTCTAGTTTGGAATACAAAACACAGACAAGTGAGATAACTGGAGCACAGTCACAAAGCAGCAATATGCATACACATAAGAAGTCAGTTAGTCGGTACAGATCATTCCTGAAGGGATGAGTTAGAGGGGAGCGATCACTGCAGAGGGGGGTCATCCAGAGAAGGTTCCTAAGAGGAAGGAGGTTAAGAAGTGAGTCCTGAAGAGAATAAGGAAAAAGGCCTGGGCCTCAGTCCCCTTAGCTGTAAAATGAGGGGCTTGGGCTGGATGACCTTGAAGGTCCCTTCCAGCTCTAAATCTTAAGGTAGAAAATGGCATGATACATGCAGGGAGCCACGAGATTGGTGTGACTGACTGAGCCAGGCTGAATGAGATGAGCTTGGAAAGGTGGTGGCGTCACTTGAGAGACTTGATGGCTCCAATGAATGGCTGAAAAAGAGGGCCTAAAAAGTACTTCTGCTGGCAAAAAGCCACTTCACAGAATCACCCGAATTTCAGAGCTGAAAAAGACCTGTGACTGGGAACTCCAGCCCATTCACGATCCCCCCCCCCCCGTGGTGACACCACGGACAAGGGATCATCCAGAATCCTTCAAAGAGGGGGAGCCCACCACCTCCCAGAACAACCACCTCCACTTTTAGACATCTCTCATTCTTCCTGATAACAAGCCCAAATTTGCTCCCCAGCAGCAGGTTACCACTGCTCCTTGTATCTCCTTTGGGGGCCAAGTCTAATCATGGAGATTCCTCTTTCACAAGGACTATTTTCCCCCTTCCTTCGCCCTCCCCCTCCAGAGGGCCTATCCTCATGAGACGGACTCAAGGCCTTTTGACATCCTGGCTGCTCTGCTCTGGGCACTGTCTGCTCTTCAGTTTATCAATATCCTTAAACAGCAGTATCTAGAATGGATAACAATATTAGGACATTTCTTCTTCAATCCTCTTCCTTGGGGTTCAGCAAGGCAGTCTCACACTTTACCCTTTCTCTGTCCTTACTCTTCCAAAATGACTCCAGTTACTTGCTCCCACCCCACTTGGGGGTCTGTCTATGCAGCTTTGCTGTGAATAGTAACTCCCTCTGCCCCTTTCTTCTACGCCCCACAATTTCCTTGGAATCCTTAGAGCTAGAAGGGACAGTAGAGGCCATTTCCCACACGCCACATACATTGAGATCCAAAAGGGATCTTCAAGGGCACGGAGTCTTTCTTCATCTTAGAAATGGAGGTACAGAGACTGGCTAGGCGAGACAGGACTTGAATTCAGGGCTTCCTGACTCCAAGACCGGCTCTCATTCCGTCTAACTTCGTTGACAGAGGTTGCCCACTCCAGGACCCTGGGAGCTTTTTGCCTGCATCCACGTCAGGTGCCCTCTGCCCTACTTCACAGCAGGGCCAACACTAGGCAGCTTCCTCTGGGCTGTGGCCTGCCCGCTCCCTCCTGGACAGCGGAAGGATGGACAGCGCTGCGTTCACCTTACTTACTTTGCACAAATCTTATATCTACTGATACATGTACATGCTGTGAGCCCTTCCCCTCTCTCCTGGAGAGAAGGGCCTGATTCTCTCTTTTTTTTTGGTCTTTGTAAGCCCAGCAACCACATCAGCCGTCTGACCGCGTGGCAGGTGTAATGCTTGTTGATTGACTGACTGACAGGTGGATGGTAGTGTAAAAGGAGAGAGCGGGCCTAGGGAGTGGCTAAGGTCCTAGATGGGGTCTAAGGCATTGGTCCCTTCCGTCTCTAATTCCTACGGCCTTCTAACTTCGGCCAGGGCGTTCCCCACCTCGGAGCTGGAGGCAGCGTCCGGGATGAGGCGGGCAAGGGCCGGGGCACGGGAGCTGGGCTCTGGCGGAGAATTGGCGGGGTGGGCGGGGCTTGGGCGCTGGGGGTGTGGCTTGTTTGGGAGTTGAAGGGGGCGGGGCTTCTCCTGGAGTTGGCAGGAATAGGGCGGGCCTTAAAAGGGGCAGGAGGGGACGAGGCGGGTCTCCGAGGTGGTCTGTGCTGATTGGCGGTAAGGCGGGGTTTCTGCGCCGAGTTTGGGCTTTGGGGTGTGGGTCCGGGTCGGAGAGTCGGTTCTCACTCACTGGTCAGGGACTCCATTGCGCCGGCTCGCTTAGTAGTTTCTCTGGGTGAACCCCCTCTGCGCGTGGCCCTCCCGGCCCCGTGGGGCTATAGTAGCCGCTTCCTGCCGGCCAGGGGCCCGGCCTATCCCCCCCCGGGGGCGCGCGCCCCCTGCTGGCGGAAACGGGCAGTGCACGGGCGCAGAGCTGCAAAGAGCTGGAAGGGGGAGGAGGGAGAGAGAGAAGAGAGAGAAAAACGCTCTGCCGCCCCCTGCCGGAAGGTGGTGATGGTGTCTGACCCGGCTCCTGTGGGAGTGGGCATGTATGTGCATGGGGAGGTGTCAACACGTGAAGAATCATGAGCTGAGAGCTGGAAGGGATCTCAAGGGTCATCTAGTCCAACCTACTCTCTACTCTTCATCCCCTCCCCCCCTATTTTTTTTTTAGGTCCAGGAGAGATGAAATGACTTGTCCAAAAGCAGACAAGGGAGTAGGTGGCAATGACCACTTCGGGTCCCAAGATCAGTGTTCCGATGGCACCGGCTGATTATCACTATAACTTTTTCATTGTGACTAGCCTATAGCCTGACTATATAAATAAATATATATATATATATATATAGGTATTAAGCAGCAGTGGAATCAACAGGCATTTATTAAATGCCTGCTGTGTGCCACAGATACGGGCACATTGGGAGAGAGAGGGATCTCCAACGCGGATTTCCTGAATCCAAAGACTCTGCACTGCCTCCCGTTATCTCATTTGTTCCTTCCCATAGCCCTCGGAGGTTGGCGTAGCTGGTTTTATTCTTATTTACAAATAAGGAAAGCAAGAGCCTTGGAGATAGTTGAGCTGCTTGCTCAAGGTCACAGAACTGGTGTCAGAGCTGAGAAAGAAATCCTGTTCTTTTGACTGCACAGCCAATTCTTTCCTCTACAACTTCCTCAGCTTTAGATTCTGTGTGTGTGTGTGCGAGCGTGTGTGTATAAAATCCAAAGATATTTTTATGCATAGACCCTTGGGTCCAATGGACATATTGCTGTGGCGTGTGCATGGGTCTGTAGGGGCATTGGATCCCTGCCTGAAGCCAGCAAGGCTCTGGGGTCACCCATAGTCAGCAGCTATAAATATACTCAGAGATCTGGCCCTGTGCTCCAGAGCCTGGGAGCAAGAGAATCAACTGCATAGATCTTATGGAAACTGCATGGATGTGGCTCCTGGCTGAGATCACAGGATTATGGGACTTAAAGTTGGAAAGGACTACTGAGAAATAATTCAGTTAGCATTTTTGAGGGTCCTAGTATGTGTGAGACACCGTATGCACAGTTATTGATGTCACAAGAAGTGCAGTCCCTAGAGATAAGGGATGGAAGCCAAGGGTGATTAATCAGCTTGTCGGACTGAACTCATACTAGCAATAAGCAGCAAAGTCAGAATTTGAACCCAGGGTCACTGACTGGAAATCCAGGACTCTGGCCTGTCTATACCATGGTTACCTCACTGTTTACCTTTTTCCTGCCTCTCTGCCTTCTGTCATTTCCTTTTTGCTTTTCTTAGTTCCTTTCTTTACCCCAGCTGACTGCTTTCTATTCCTGCTCATCTCTGTTCTTTCTGTTCTTTGTTTTCCCCATTTCCTCCTCCTTTTGTTCCACACTGGACTGCCTCCCTGGGGAGGGCCTGCTCTGAAGCTGTTTTCTAGGACATCTCCCAGAAACTGGAAGCTGGAAGGAGTCAACTAAAGCTGCCTTGATGTTGCTGTGGGATCTGGAACACCTACCCTGCTGCTCGCTCCTCAGAGATAGCTGCACAAGGGAAGAGATTTCTAGGTCATCTGTTGGGTTCCTGGTAGCTAAAGAGAGCTCCTCCTTGAATACAAGCCCCTATTACACAACTTTGCAGCCTGTGGGTATTATTGATTCTGGTTGACTAAGTTGCCCTAATCCTGATTCCTTCTGAAGGCAAGAGAGAAGGGACAAGGAATATGGCCAAGCCAAGATGAATGTGGTACTCCCCATGATGAAGTTTTTTCAGAACTGGAGTGACCCTGCCCCTACTCCTAATCCATCTAGCCCAACATCCATCTGGTTTACCCACCCCTGGCACTGATCTGGGCATCAAAGGAAAATGAATAAGTTAAAAGGAGGAGATTAGAGGCAAAAAAAGACAGGAAGAAAAGAAGCAGAGGAGTGAGATAGAGGAATTTCAATAGAAAATGAGTGACTAAAGAGAGAAGGGCCAGGGGAAAAGAGCTAAGAATGGGACGGGAAGAAGGGGGGATTTGAAGGTAGTTTGAAAAATGGAAGGTAAAATCCAGAGAGACAGAGGAAATAAGAGGACAGTAAAGAAAAGGTTGGTTGGTTTCTGTCCTTCATACTCGAAGAAGACCAAAATGACATTAGTCAAGTTAGTGTGTCTGGCTGTGGCTGATCAGACAAACTTGTATAAGTTTGGGATGCTCTACTCCAGATTGGGCACAAATGGTCCCTGTGAACATTTGAGCTAGCTTCTCTAATTTTGAAAAGATCATCTTGGATGACTAAAAAAGTGGTAAGAGAGATGGGATTAGTCCCTTGAAAACTGGCAAAATGAAGCCCACCTCACCATTCCCCTATCCCTTGCTTTCTACACTAGCTCTACTACTACTACTCTTCAAACACTAGCATTACCCTGAAGTTTCTGGATCTCCTTGGTGAAGGTCTCTGCCTGCTGGGCACTGGCCAACCGCTCATCTTCCAGGAGTCCTGAAACAGAGCAGGAATAGACTGAGGGGAAGTCCCAAGTCCTGAGAGCATCCTGATTTTTGTCAAGGCTTCCACCTCTTCCTGCCAGCTTCCCCCTTCTTAGTTTTCAAGAGCTTCACCAGATGTGGAGAAGACTGTGCTTGAGGACGTTGAGGGGTAGAGAGCTTGTGACCTTAGATTCCACTCACCTTGGAGCTCAAGTGAATCATCCTCGTGCTGTCCGGCCAGCTCCCTTGTCTCTTCCAGCTCAGCCACTAGTTGCAGCACTTGGGCTCTCAGCTCTTCCAGCTCTGTCTCAGTGAGACTCAGCCCCCGAGGCTTGCCTCCTTGTAGAGACTTCACATCACTGTCCTGTGGCTCTTTTTTTTCTTTTTCCTCCTCTTTCTCTTCCTCTTCTTCCTCTTCCTCCTCATACAGAGCTGGGAGCAATACTTCTCCTGTGATACAGACACACACACACATACACACACACACACAGAGCATCAAGATCACCTGTTTTTTAACTGAGATTTCCCAAATTTGTGACTGGTTATACTCAGCTAAGATAACAAAGTAGAAATGATGCATTAGTGCTTTCTGTAGGTCCCTGATGACACCCCTCCCAAATCAATGCCTGTAGAACTGGGGTTCAGGGTATTTTCATCTCCCTGATTCTTCCTGGAGTTTGCTGACCAGTTTGATTTGGATGGGACCTCTCACAATGACAGGTTTTTTTGGTGGGGCTTCAAGGCATGAGACAGAACTACAAAGGAATGCTCTCCCATGGACACCTGGCTTCCACTTCTGACTCCTGGAGTCTAGGGCAAGTGAATAGGGAATCAGAGAGCTGGAAAGAAATTTAGAGGTTATTGACTCCAAGCTCTCATCCAAGTCAAGAATCAACTTCCAGGGCATCTGCTTGACCACTGGCCTAGGAAAATCAGACTTTGTGTGGGAGCCTTTGAAGCCATCTGGGATGAAGCTCCAGACAGGCAAATTTGGGATTGTGACCTACATGATAATATGTTCTTTAAACAATGTACAAGGATGGATGCATGGCTAGCAGAGCAGCAGAATGTTGGTTGAATGGTAGCACCAGCAGACTGCAGCCCTGTGACTTAAGACTGGGTCTTTTCCACTGTGGTGCCTGCCTTCCAACCTTGAAGGTCTAGCTGTGGGGAGAGGAGAGCCTGGCTTGAAAGGCAAACTGCAACCTTGGGAGTGGGAACAGGTAACTTTGTGGGGATGAAGTGAAGACCAGTGGCTCAGATGAAAAAGCTCATTAGGAAATTTTTTGCTGTTGTGAGGCTTCCTCCTATCCCACAAGATAGACCCTAGTTAAGGAAATGGTTCAGGAAACAGTGAGGATAGGCTTTGAAGTATTTTCCTGAATCTTAGAGTGACAATTAGGTCTTAGTTTGAGGTAAGGAGGATTCTGGGGAAATTTGGGGGAAATGATGGGTTCAAGGGAGGGAGAGAAGAAAGGAATTAAAAAGAAGGGCCTTGCCCTTCTAGGGCAAGAAAACTTACCATCCATGGTCTGACCCCAACGCTCCAGGGACCCCCAACATTGGCCTTTTTTCCTTTCACAGCCCTCAGATCCCTCACAGGACCCTACAGGGGGTACTGAAAATCCTGTGGAAGGAGAAGTGGGACAGGCATCGGAAAGACTGGGGAGTGTACCCACCTTAGGTTTAAGTCCAAGCACCTCCCCATTCCTGGCTCTGATGTTCCAACTATGCCACTTCTGTCTGGTTCTAGCTGCCTTGTCACCCCACCCCCAGCTCTGCTGCTGACCCTGGCCCTACCACCCTGCCCATCCTGTCCCAGGTCCCTACTTCTGCTGCTACTTTCTGCCCTAACCCCATCCCCATTACTATCCCTGCACCTGCCTCTGTCTCTGATCCTCCCCCCCCCCCCCAAAAAAAAAAAAACCAAGTATTCATCTCTGTTGCTGCTGGTGCTCTGTTGCTAATCCTGACTGATTCCCCCCCCTCACCTCGACTGTTTCCATCTGCTCTATCCCCCACCCTAGGGCTACTTCTGATCCTGACTGTGACCCCCCCCATCTTACTCTCTGTCTCCACTTCTGCTGCTTCTTTCTCCCCAACCCTCCACATCCAGCTCTGCTGCTGGCTTGGAATCGGTGGCAACTCTTCATTCTAACGCAGGTCCCTACATCTGCTGCTTCTGTCTGCCCTGCCCCATTCCCAGCTCTGCCATGTACCCTGAATGTGAATCCCCTCCACATCAGACATCTGCTTCTCTCTACCTCACTCCCCACCCCGAGTTCTGCTTCTGACTCTGTGAACACCCCACACACACTCCCCTAACACAGGTTCCCACATCTGCTGCTATCAGTCCCACCCTCAGCTCTGCAATTGACCCTGCCTCTGTGAATCTCTAGCCTACCACAGTTCCCTCTTTGCTGCTGCCCCTGACCCTATAAATCATCCTCCTCCCCTTCCCCTGCCAATTCTAGCTTCGATTCCCACTTCGGCTGTTTTTTGTCCCCAATATTTCCAGTTCTACTATTGACTGACTGAAGAGTCAAAATTGATCAAAATCCTGTTCTCTCTGTGTGTGTCTGCTGTCTGTCTGTCTGTCTCTCTCCCCATAAACCCAGAGGGTGAATATTTAGGAAAGAGAGAAGATGAAGGAGGGAGCAGGACAAAGATAGAGGAGATGGAAGGGGAGAAGAGGTGAAGAGAAAAAGGGGGTTAGGGAAGGGGCAGTGGGAAGGGGGCTTCTGTTATTTGAACTGGGAGTAAAATTCCATCACTTTGCTATCTAATTCTCCCCGTAGTCCCCCTCCCCGCGCCCCCTCTCCAATTATTCACTCTTCATTGTGCTTAGGGCAAGAGGGGGCTGAGAATGTGTGTGCATCCCCAGGAACCCCGGGCCAGCTCGGGGAGGTAAGGGAGGTGAAGCGGCTTTCCAGAGCGGCAGCTGTGACCAGAATGACAAAAAAGCCTCTGAGGGGAGGCTGCAGCTAAGGGTCTGGCCATGCGGGGAGCGGGGAAAGGGAGGGGAAGATGGAGGTCTCGGCCTCGGAAGGAGAGGAAGGCACAATTGCGGACCGAGAAAAAGCGCTGAAGGGAGGGGACGGACGAGGAGAGGAAGGGCAGCGGGGGAGGAGGAGGGGAGGAGAAATGGAGAAGGGAGAGGGGAGCAGAGGATGGGAGAAGCCAGGTGAACTGCAGCCCTGACCTGAGCACTGGCTGTTCCAGCTCATGGCTCCCGGTCCATCCCCAGCTTCCGTGTCCATGGCCGCAGCTGCGGCCCGCTCTGCTGAGGGATGAAGCCGCAGAGCCTTGGGGAGCAAGGGCGGGAGGAGAAGAGGAGGAGCTGCTGGGAGGGCGTGCAGAAGGCGGGGACCTAGCCCAACCCCACCAACTCCCCTCTTGTCTCCATCATTTCCCCCCCTCCCCAGCCTACCTGACGCAACCACTGGCGGGGGTGGGGGAGGGAGGGAATAGCCTCTCTCTTTGCCCAGGGTCCCAAAGAGCCCAGCCCCACCTCATGGCCCCTTCCTCGGAAGGGGACGCACAAATTAGGGACTCCTTGCGAGCCACAGCCTTGGCCCCATCCAGTACAGGTTCACTGATTAGCAGGCTGGGAGCTGGGCTGGACCTGAGTTCACTAACTGCTTCTGTGCTAGACCTGCGGTAGGAGAGGGTTCAACACTGTCCCCTCCACCCCCCACCCCTCACCCCCCACACTGGGAGTCGGGGAGAAGCAAGGTAGGGAGTCTGCCCAGAGAAGCACCGGGGACTGAGAGGCAGAACTCTGGCGCATTAGACTGTCCGGGAAAGCTGGAGCATCCCCCTAATATGGCGTTTCCCATAATGGAATGAATGATCATCTGCAAGCACAGCACACTTCTCCAAGTCCCAAGAACCACGGCCAGCTAACTGCCAGCCCTGGGCTCTGTCTGTTTCCGAGATACATCAAGGGCCGGAGAGAGAGGATATTTCCAGCCCAGATCTCAGTAGTGCTCCCTAGTGACGTGGGGGCCGGAGGAAATGCCGGTGGGCTGAGGGCCTTTCTCTTTCCTGGATGCCCCTCTCCTTGACCTCTAGAGTCAGGTCATTAGGCTTTACTATATATCCACTGACCCCACAGGGCCCTTTGTTAAGTGGGATTTGGTTTTCTTATTTATAAAACCTAAACTTCTACATTGTTCTTTTCCCCAATACAATCCAATTCCACAAGCCATTATTAAGTGTCTTTCCTCTTAACAGTAACTATTTCCTCATAACAGTGCTGGGAATACAGACTAAAGCAAGCAGTCCCTGTCCTCAAGGATCTTATGGAATATGAAAAGAAAACAGTGTATACTTGGAAGTAAATGTGAAATATGGGGCAGCTAGAGGGCACATTTGATAGAGTGCTTCAGACACTAGCTATGTGATCCTGGACAAGTCACTGAACCCTGTTTGCCTCAGTTTGCTCAACTATAAAATTAGTTGGTGGAAATGGCAAAGCCGCTCCAGTATCTTTGCCAAGAAAACCCCAAATGCTGAACATACTGAACAACAACAAATACGAAATATATTCAGAGTAACTTCTGGAGATGAGGACATAGGTCCAACTCTGCGAGCAGTAGAACAGGCTTCAGAGAGCATAGTGGAAGACTAGGAAGCGGGGCCCAGGGACAGCACGGGGACCTCGTTGATATGAGGAACAGGGAATGGCCCTATGGCAGGCAGCAAGTCAGAGTCACAGGTAGAGAAGTGTATAGGCGTGCCAGTGTAATAAAGATAGAGTTGATCTGATTATCAATTCCAGAGGAAGTGGTAGCAGGCTGGGAGAGTTGGTGGCTCTGCATTCAGCAGCTGGGCAGATGGCCAAGTCTTAATCTTTTCTGATGGCCAAGGCAGAGATTGGTGGAGTCCAAGCTAGCTATAGAATCAGGGGAAGCACTTTTGAGGTACTTGGCCTTCAGCCAGGTCAACTCTGTAGATATTGTAGATACAATTGGCATTATATATTGTAAGAATTGTATACACAAAGCACAGGGTTGTCTTTTGTTTTGGCTTGGATCTGTGGTTTTATTAGTAGGGATCCCTTCTGCCAATGCCACGATCTGCCTCATAGACTCGCAGAGGCTCCTGGGACCCAGAGATTACATGATTTGCTCAGGATCCCCCAATCAATTTGAGTCAGAGGCTGGACATGAGTGCATGTGGTCCTGGCTTTGTGGTCAGTCCTCTCCCCTGTACTGCTTTTTCACTGCCCCAGCTACACGCATGCATATGTGTGACATGCTTGTGTTTTCACATGTCTTATTTCATTCTCCAAACAAGCCTGTTAAGTAGGTAAGGTAGGTCCTATGTTACTCATTTTAGAGGTAATGAGACCCCAGTGGATCACCCAGCTGGTTAAATGGCAGACTCCAGTTGAAAGCCAGACCTTCTAGTTTACTGAGTTTCATTGATGTTCCAGGTGCTGGCTGCCTTCAGGACTCCATTGCCAGGGCCACCTATGGAAGGGGTTGGTAACACAACCAGAAAATGATAGCAATACAGAAATAGATTCACAAACATTGATGTACACAAAGTTTTTTGTATTTACTCACAGAGGCACATTGGCTAAATGATGTCTCCTAGGCTTGATCACACGTTTGCATGTGTGTATGGAGTCCAGACTCTTTTGGTCCTTCTTCGGCAGCTTAGAATCCTGGGGGCAGGCCCTGGCTCATTTCTTTCTTCTGGGGCCACAGGATCTTCTCCCCTGCTATCTCTGCTCCTACCCAGCCCCAGCCCACTTCTGCTCAAGGTTCAGAAATATCTAGTTGGGGCAGATAGGTGGTGCAGTGGATAGAGCACCAGCCCTGAAATTCAGCCCTTCTTGAAGACCTGAATTCAAATTTGACCTCAGACATTTAACCCTTCCTGGCTGTGTGACCTTGGACAAATCACTAAACCCCAATTGCCTCAGCAAAAAAAGAAATAAGAAGAAGAAAAGAAAAAGAAATACATAATCATGACTCTGATGCGGTCTTTACTTAATCCTTCAGTTTTGTATGTCATATGCTTTGACACACAGTCTGCCAAGTACAATTATCAGTTGTTGCTAGGGTCAAAGAAACTTTATGAAAAAATTAAATGGCCTGGTCAGTGCTTGAAAGCCACAAACCTTTTTATTTGGCCTGCTTAAGAGAAGACTGTGGAACTCAATTTTTGATGCTCAAGGAAGCCCAAGGTGGTGAGACCACAGGCAACAAAGCAAGGACACTGAGGCAGCCTCTCCCCCTCACCAGTGCCAGGATTGACATCTCCAAACTAGGAAGCCCACCAACCCTAACATCAGCTGGGAAAGATTCAGTCCCTTAAAAGTGGGACTGGGAAGGGCAAGGAAATGAACAACTAAAGTATTCCAAGGGAATCTTAGCCATGGGCATAGTAGAGAATCTCTTGATGGTTTGTAAGAGGCTGTTCTTAGAATTTGATCCAGCATTCCATCTTCATGTGCTCAGGGAACTCCCTGGTCAGGATAGTGAAGGTATTTTATAGGGGAAGGTCCTATTTAAGGTGAATCTAATTAATTTTTCACCCTGAGGTCACAAGCAGGAAGGTACTAATCAACTAGGACTCCAGAAAAAGGGCTGAGCAGAGGAGGAAGACACAAGGAGGTGGTATGGGAAAGGAAACAGGCATTAGGTACCTACTGTGTACCTGACACTGTGCTATAAGCACTTTACAAATATCTTTGATCCTTACAACCCTAGGAGGTAAATGCAATTATCTCCATTTAAATGTTAGGAAAACTAAGGCAGAGATTAAATGGTTTGCCCAGGGTCACACAGCTAGTATGTGTCTGAAGCCATATTTGATCAGATCTTCCCAACACGGGGCCCAGTATTCTAATCATTTATCACCTAACTGCCTCTATGGCTAGGATATACACAGCTTGTTGGACTAGGAAAAACTAGGCTTACCTTATAAAATTAAGTTTTTCCCAGCCTAAAATACGCACACACACACACACACACACCCCCTTAATTCCAATCCCTAAATCTCCACCAGGGTAATTTCAAATATATAAATACCACATTTCTCAGAAATCTTTCCCACAGAGAGAGACATATTATATTCAATAGTCCTTTCAGTTTGCTAACTTGTCTATACTCTCTTTACTTTAGTCTTGAGACTGGGGTTCCAGATTAGTCTTAGTTTGACTCCAGTTTTATCTTGAATTTATTCAGGATCCTCTGCCTAGGGTTGAGGTTACCTCATTCCCTTTGAGCTTTCTGAATTCCTCAGGACCCCCAGAAGCATTCTTAGTGATGGGTTTTGAGCTTGGTCTGTTATAGAATGTCAAGACCAATCAGATTAGCCTCAAGGGGCTCTGCTGGCATAAGGCAAGATTCAGGAATAACTCCTTTGTAGTTTGCTGCATTTGATCCATCCTCGAGGGACTGGTTGATTACTAAGGCTGGAACTCAAATCCAGTTCTCTTAAAGACAAACACTTTTAGATCTGGGTCATCTAATCTAGCCTTCCTCTATCCCCTTCTTTTACAAGTCAGAAAACTAAGGCGGGTGCATTTGGGCAATTTGTTCAATCCCACAGTTATTTTGGAGGCAAGGCTGGTATTAGAACCCAACTCTTCTGATACCTAGTGTAATGCCCTAGCCACTAAAACACACTGCTTCCCTGTGGGATGCCCATAGTGGATGACCTAAACCTGTCAACCTGGTAATCAGCTCAGAGAAGAGTTGGTTCTAATAAACCCCATCATTGTATTCAGGGGCTCATCCTCCCTAATCCCATCTGAGCAGCTCATCCTTCCTCTAGATTTATGAAAACCATCCCCCGACTGCCTTGGTTTCTCACTCCTGCCCCTCATTTGCTCCCTGCAGCCTTCTGGGTTTTACACTGGCAGCTGGACTTTTTCACCCCAGTCCTGTAGCTTCTGCCTTCGGTTTGTCCTCTTGGAATCCTCTTTTGGTTCACTAAACTTCGGTCAAGTCTCTTAGAAAAGATTATTGTGAATCACTGGGAGGGAGTGACCCAGGAAAGCTAGAGGTCTGACCATCAACCCTGACCCTTCTCATCCTCAGAGAATGTCAGAGCTAGAAGGGACCTCAAGGATCATCTAGGCTAGGGCCCTTTTACAGTTAAGGACACCGACTCATAAGGAAAACTGCTTTGCCTAGAGTTCCTAAGTTGAATTTTAAACTATCCTGTGCCTGTCTGGCTTTTGTGAAAGAGACATTTAGTATGGTGAAAGTACAAGATGCATATGGGGAAATTCAGTGCCAGTTTCTGGCCCTAAAATACTCACTGTCCTAGAACTAGTGCTGGAAGGGATCTCAGGGACTGTGTAGACCAACCCTCTCATTTTAAAGATGTAGGAACTAAGCTGCCTTTCTACCCAAAAAATCAATTTAAAAAAAAAAAAAAGGTAAAATGGGGCTCGTCCGGGATTTGAACCCGGGACCTCTCGCACCCTAAGCGAGAATCATACCCCTAGACCAACGAGCCCGTGATAGAAACAGCTGTCCAGATGTGGTTTTGCCACATTGTCAGCATCCAAGTCTTCTGGTAACAGGCAGTTGCTCCCTCTCCTTCCAGCCTACCTGGCTCTCAGCCCAGGCCTTGGCTGCACTCCGACTCACTCTTTGAACTTTCTCTCCTCCCCTTCCCAGCTTCAGCGCTACAGCCTGGAGAGCCTTTGCTCTGGATGCTGGTCTTTGTGTATATACTAAGTTGGAGTGGGGGTGGGACTTGGGGGGGGAGGGGGAGGGACCAGCCAGCAAATACATTCACTTCTAAAACATGGATAGGAACAGAATGAATTCATAATATCCAGCAACTATTCCTACTATTCCTTTTTCTTCAGAACTCTAGGAAATGAGCTTCATTGCAATTTTCTATACTTAAGTCTCCACCTCCCACTTCGTCTACAAAACAACCGAATCCCAAACCCACCAAGTGTTACTATGAGCAAGGGGAGGTTTCCTTTACCCAAGACATGAAAAAGGGAAGTAGGCAGTAGTGCTTATAAGTGAGAAGCAGGATTAAGAAATATGAAAGTTCATGGGAATGAATGCTGGCTGCAGGACTGGGTAGATACCCTGGGTTCTACATCATTTTATCTGCCTTAAGCTTTCCATGTCTCATTGGCAATACCTGTTCTTTCTGCATTACAGTGGATTGTTGTGAGGATCAAAATAAGATAATGTGAATGAAAATGTTCTTGTAAATTGTAAAGCAATCCTGAAAGAGATTTCTACTTAGATCTATAGTTTGCTTCCTGTTATTTTTGACTCTCCCTAATCCCGGACATTAGCTAACCAATAGGTCAATCAACAAGCAATCAGTTTACTGCAGTTTATTAAGCACCTGATATATGGGGGGCACTGTGCTCAGAACTGGGGATACTAAAAAAGGCAAAAGTCAGTCCCCAATTCCAAAGAGTTTATAGTCTCATGGGAGAGAGAACAGGCAAAAAAATATGCAAAAACAAAGCATGTGGGGGATAATTTGGGAGTGGTCTCAGAGGGAAATCACTAAGATTAGGGAAAACTTCAGAAAGCCTCTTGCAGAAGTCGAGACTCCTGCTCTGGATTCATATGGAGTCCAAATTGATATCGAAGGTGAACCTGATCCCAAATAGAAGCGTCCGTTAGAGACTGGCTTCTTTGTTGTCGGTCACACTGCATTTGTTAAGTATGGGTTATGTACCAGGTATCCTAGTAAGAAAGGCAAAGCTGTCCCTGCTCTTAAGGCCCTCACAGTCTGTTGGAGTTAGACTGCATGCAAATTTGCAAACAACCAAGATACATGCAGGATAAATTGGGGGTAGTGTCTGAGGAAAGGCACTTTGATGAAGAAGGGTTGGGAAAGACTTACCTTTTAGCAGAGACTTAAAAGGAAGCCAAGAGATGGAGATAACATGGAGATGCACTCCAGAAATGGGGCACAGCCAGAGGAAAATGCTGAAAATCTGGAGATAAAGTCTTGTATGTAAGGAATAGGAAGGAGGTCCATGGCGCTAGATTGCAGAGGGTATGGGGGTGGGGAGCAGCGAGGGAAGAAAGGCTCAGAGTAAAAGGAGCTTCAGAAGCCAAACAGAGTGTGATCCTGGAGGGAAAATAACCTCTGTGACTCTTTATGCTTCCAACCTTAGAGTGTCCCCCGGGGGTGGGGAAGGGTATCCCTTTAAGACAAAGCTTAGGGAGCAGCTAGGTGGTGCAGTGGATAGAGCACCAGCCCTGAAGTCAGGAGGACCTGAGCTCAATCTGTCCTCAGACATTTAATGCTTCCTAGCTGTGTGACCCTGGGCAAGTCACTTAACCCCAATTGCCTCAGCAAAAGAAAAAAAAAATTAAATATTCCCCAAAAGTTCCCAACTCTTGAAGGCGTTCAGTGTACAAAATGGATAGTAGCTATAGGCCAGCTATACATTTCTTTCATCGAAGAAGAAATACTGAAAACTCCTAAGCGAAGTATTAAAAATAAGAGCTTCCCCCACGCTCTCCTCCATTGGACTCTCCATTTTGTGGGGCTGCTGAGCAAACATCTTGATTCCATCTTA
>JAJPUD010019930.1:8120-25627 GCA_023553655.1 Myrmecobius fasciatus
AAGAAAGAAAGAAAGAAAGAAAGAAAGAAAGAAAGAAAGAAAGAAAGAAAGAAAGAAAGAAAGAAAGAAAGAAAGAAAGAAAGAAAGAAAGAAAGAAAGAAAGAAAGAAAGAAAGAAAGAAAGAAAGAAAGAAAGAAAGAAAGAGAAAGAAAGAAAGAGAAAGAAAGAAAGGAAGGAAGGAAGAAAGAAAGAAAAAAAGAAAAAAGAAAAAAAAGAAACCCACCTGGCTGTGTCATCAACTAGAAAGGTGAGATCCCTTCAAAAGTTCTGTGAGCAGATCCCAGTCTAGCCACACCTTCTCATTATGAAACACTATTGTGTTCATCCACTAGACACTGTATTACTTCATTTGACCATCACAACAATTCTGTGAGTTACTAATATCTTCATTTAGCAGATAGGCAGAAGGTCATGAAGTCACATGGCTAGTAAGTAACAGTTAATAGCAAGAGAAGCAGGAGGCCATCTTGAAGTAGAAACCAGAGGTGCATTCATAGGAAGAGTACTGGCTGACATTAAGGAACAAGAAACCCAGTCTCTGAAGGAAGCTAAATCGGAATTAAGACAGGGGAAATGAGACAGGAACTCAGCCTGATACGGCTTTCCAAGATGCAAACTGGACTAACGAGCAGCAAATCTGGAGCGGGGCTGAGTGGGAGAGCAACTGAGCTTGAGAAAGCCAACCCAAAATGGGGTGAGGAACTGAGTCAGGAAAGTTTGCAAGTGATTGCAGGTGGGTGGGTGGCCACCTATTTCACCAGTGCATTAGGCCATCCTTACTCAGCAGGGACAAGACCCAAAGTGGAAGAGGCAGGAGCAAGGCAGACAGACAGATGACAGATGGAGCAGCAGACAGCTAGCAATCTCATCTCCAGCAACAGTTATTCAGTCACTTCCCCACTAGTAAAGGAGCTCATGTGGCTGCTCTGAAGCTTCTCCCGTTCACTAGTTTTACAGAGACACGGCTTTAGGTAAACTTGGCAGTAGGTAGCGTCTGTAAAGATGCTAAATAAAATCCTCACTCGGCAGTCTTGGCTCTTATTAAACACCTGGGAGGACGTCACTGCCTAGCATGGTCCAAAACAGCCTTAATTACCGTGTAATCAAGATATCTTTCCCTCCAGAAAAAAAAAGACACAGAGAAAAGGGAAATATTTACATGTAATTGTGTGTGTGTGTGTGTGTGTGTGTGTGTGTGTGTGGCAATCACATTACATGTCTCCTTGTCAGAGGGACAGAGAAAGGACCAGATAGAAAGTAGAGGCCTCCATGGTAACAACCTGCTCAGCCACTGACTGCCTGAGTGACCGCAGAGGTCCCTAAGACTAATCCCTTCAGTCAATGAGGTAACTGAGCCCCAAAGAAGCAAAAGGTAAAGTTACCCAGAGGCAGCAGGAGAGCCAAGATTGGAAATGAGGTTCAAAGCTGTTGTTTTGTGGTGTAATGTGATGGAGGAGGGTGGGGGGCAGAGAAAAGGAGAAAGAAAAAAGGATGAAAGAACAGAAAAGGAAAGAGGAAATTAGGGGAAGGAAGGAGGGATGGAAGGAGGGAAGAAGGGAGGGAGAAAGGAAGGAAAGAAGGAAGAAAGGAAGGAAGGGAGGGAGAAAGGAAGGAAGGAAGGAAGGAAGGAAGGAAGGAAGGAAGGAAGGAAGGAAGGAAGGAAGGAAGAGAGAGAGAGAGAAAGGGAAGGAGGGCAGAAGGATAGGAGAGTAGAAGGAAGGAAAGAAGGGAAGGAGGGAGAGAGGGAGGAGAGAGAGAAGGAGAGAGAGGAGAGAAAGAAAGAAGAAAGGAAGGGATGGAGGGAGGAAAGGAAAGAAAGGGAAAAGGAAGAAAAAAAGAAAAAAGGAGGAGGGAAAAGAAAGGGATAGGGGGAAGGAAACAAGAAAAGGAAAGAAGTGGAATTATAGAGAGAAAAAAAGAGGGAGAAGAATGAGAGGAACCAAAAAAGGAAAAAGGAATTGCATTAGGAGGCCTATATTCCCCCCCCCATCCCAGTTCCAGCCTCCCTCCTTCTTCCCTCTCCCTTTTTCTTCCTTCCTTCTCTTCCTCCCCTTTCTTCCCCCTCCCTCTCCTTCCCTCCCTTCCTCCCCTTTGTGCAGGGAGAGGGGAGGGGCGGGGAGGGAGGAGGCGGCAGCAGGAGAACTGAGTGTTCCTTGGCATGAGGAGCAAACCGCCAGGCTAGCGGCTGTTTTATGTGTTGTTGACACCTGTGTAACAGCAGTGGGATCACTCACTAGCCATGTTCCCTCCTGATTTATGAATTCCACTTCCCTCACGCTCAGGGAGCTTTCCGCTCAATGACAGAAAGAATTTCGTAACAATTAGAACTATCTGAAAGTGGAAAGAGGGAGCCATCGAGCTTCCCGTGATTCAAGGCTCTGCTAAAACCAGCACAAACTGGCTCCTGAAAGCCCATCGTTAAATTTTCTGGGTGAGCATTTATCTGATTGGTTAATCAGAACTTGATTTCTTGACTTCATTATCTCGACTTCAAATCGTGATAGAGAAAATGATAATTAAAATGAAAAGTACATCATGCATACAATTTTTTTTTCATTTCAGAGAGCCAGTTGTTAAATATTTACCAGCCTTATGACTATGATTCTTGGATTTGTTCTAGGAAGCTGAATGGCCAAGCAATGAACGTTGAATAAGGGATTTCTTCCTTCCTTCATAGATTAGGAGACTAGAGGCCATGGCCCTGAAGGTTTTTCCCAGACCAATGATCCATGTGTAAGCCTTGATTTCTCTGATGTACAGATCACATTCTGCCTTCTATTAAAGTACCCCACCTCCCTGACCTTTATCCCCTTTTCGAAGTCAAGGAAGTCAAAAGACCTGGATTCATAAGTACAGAAGCTCTATATTCTTCTAGGTGCTGTTCTTCTTGTTCAAGCATCACAACTCCTTAGGGGATTTTCTTGGCAAGATACTGGAGTGATTTGCCATTTCCTTCTCCAGCTCATTTTACAGGTGAGGAAACTGAGACAAACCAGGTGAAGTGACTTGCCCGGGGTCACACAGTTATGAAATGTCTAAGGTCAGATTTGAACACAGACTTCTTGAGTGCAAGCCCAGCACTCTCTCTGCCATCTCGCTGCCCTATTCACCTAGGTATACCTAGTGGGGGCTCATTTGAGCATCTTGAAGATGCAATCATGGAGAATCCTTTTTCTCGAGAAAGAAATAAACATTCGTCTGTTTCCAGACCTTGGGACCGAAGCCTTTCCATCTCACTCTTTTCAAAGAGTCACAGAATTAGGGGACTCCCTTTGACTTTCTACTCCTACCCAGAATACCTTTGGCCAAAAAACCCCCGAGAAGGTGACGTCCAGCCAGCCTCCAGTGGCAACCGATCCATCACCTTATCACGCATCTTCAAATAGTATGAAATTCAGATCATCGAGGAGAAATTTTCTTCTCTGTGACGTCCCCATCTGAGACCCAGTTCTCACCCGTCGGAACCAAAAGGGATAAAGGCCCGTTGTTCCTGACGAGTCACAATTAAAGACTATATTTACAGAAACACAGCTGACTGTTTAGCAAGCACATACAAGCGCTCAGACTTATAACAAAGTGTTTCCACATAGAGGTCCTCAGGGGCTGCTTTAATGAATAGCTGAGACTCATATGCAATTAGCAGCATCCATTTGCCTGCAAACGATTAATGTGCCAAAACCTTTAAATCACGCTTTATTCTCTTAAGTAGGTTAAACATGCCCCCTGCAATATCCATCTGCTTAGGAAACCCTTTCTTTACAGAAGGCAACCTAATACTAACTGACATTTACATAAAGCTTTATTGTTTACAGAGAAAATTAGCATTCATTAACCCATTTTGTCCGTACAAAAGCTCTGTGAGGTGGGCACCACCAGGATGAGAATTCCCATTGATCGGCTGAAGAAACTGAGGACTCTGGGATGGCAGAGTCACAGGATCTCAGAGCGGGAGAGGGCGGCGAGGCAACTGAAGGCAGGAGACAAAGACCTATCGGGGAATCCCCTTCAGAACATCCAATCGTCATTCATCAGGTGCTCGGACTACTTCTAGCTTTGCCCATTGGGGCCAACCAAGCCCGTTGCCCTGTTCCATACAACGGTCTTTCCGATACTCGATTCGGTAATCCGCTATCTTGAGAATCCTGCCCATTCAGGATGGCAGAACAACAGAAAAATAGACATGGGCTTTTAAGGAAGAGTGGGGAGTGGGGAGGGGAAGAATGGTACCCTACACAGACATTCATGGCGGACTTGCCTCCTTTTCCGTCACAATGGAGGAAGCGCTGATCAGAGCCCCATGAGGCTTTCAACATGGCAAGCTGTGAGATTCTAGAGAACAAATAAAGTCCTGAGAAGGAAGAGGAGCCCTCAGCACCAGGGAATCGGGAAGATTACTCCCTGGCCCCCATCAATCCAATCCTATCCTTTCTAGGTTAAGCATTTCTACTTTAGCTGGAAGATTAATAAACAGAATCCCCAGTCGCTTCTCAAAATCATAATCACAGAATTTAAAGGTCGGAAGAGGATTTCAGTGGCTAACTAATCTGAATCACACACGGAGGGATCTCCCGGGGCTCCATCCTCTGCTTGAAGACCTCCAGTAGTAGGGAGCCACCTCCAGCCCTACTTTGGCTTGTTCTCAATATCAGGAAGTTCTTTTTAATATGGCTCCTGAACTCATCTCTTTCTAACTCACACCCATTGCTCCTGGTTCTACCTTCTGAGAACAAAGAGGATGATTCTCGTACCCTTCCAAGATTGGAAGGCAACTATCCCATGTTCCTCTTGAATCTTCTCTTCTGCAGTTTGTATAGATCCAGTTCCTTCAGCCAATTCTCCTATGTCATGGACCCAAGGCCTTTCACCATCTCGGCTTCCTTCCTCTCGGTTCTTTGCACCTGATCACTTCTTAAATCACAATATATGAGATACACACACATATGTGTACCATACACACGGGCATATATGTGTACAATACCCATATACATATGCATGTGCATTCACTGTGCACACATATTGTTGCATTGTACATTTGCATATATACATATCAACCTACATCTGCACACATAAACATGCTTATACACATACACAGCTACATATCAATACACATACACAGGTGCATGTACATGCACATATGCATGTATATATACATATATGTGTATGTGTACATATGTGTATATATTATATTTTATTATATAATATACATTAATATATTTATTATTATCTAATATATGTGTGCATATTATATTTTATTATTATATAATATTACATTATATTATATGTGTATATATTATTTTTTCCTTTGTACTTATCTCTCCAGTGCCAGGAGCATAGTAGGTGCTTAATATATGCCTGTTAGTTGGTTCGTTGTTCTGTTCTATCTGGGATCCCTTTCAGATATGTGTGGGACTAGATGGCTGAGTTGCCCTCCGGCTCTCAAATTCTGGAATGCCATGATCCTGGGATTCTGGGATTTTCTGATAGCGAGGACAGATCCCATCTCTGCCCCTAAGCTGTCCCACAGGACTAGTCAGCTAATCAGTGACAAAGCCAGCTCTCAGATGCAAGGCTCCAGGCTTCCAGAAAGCCCAGGGCTCCCCTGTCGGGCCCCTGCTGTGCAGTCACCATACTCTCTCCCTCACCTCCAGACCAGGCTTCCAGAGAACCTCTTCCCCCCAAGGAGATAGCATCATTGAGTAGGTCTGGTCTTTGCAAAGAACACTTCATTCCCAGCAGGGGAAGTGTTAAGCCTGCATCTCTTCCCCCCGTACTATTCCTGATGCCAATATTTTTCATCAATAAATGATGCTGCAGCATCTCCCAATAAGACCTCGGCAGCCAGATTGATTTTGTTAGAGCCATTATGGAGAGAAACAGGGCAGAGCCCAGGGAAACAGACAACAGAGACCCAGAAATAGGCTCCCCATCCACAGTTTGAGAGGAAAATCCTGGACTCCCCAAGGAGAAGACCACAGGGACCTCAGTGAACATCTAGTCCATTAGGGACTTACCCCAGACCCCATGATCTTGTCCAACGAGCACTTATTAAGCATCCCAGGCACCCAAGATACAAGACAGAAGCCCCAATGGCCTTTGTCTTCAAAAAACTTCCAGTCTGTTAAGGTGTCTATATGAAGCGTGTGTCTTAGTGACAGTGGGTCAAGAGGGTTTTCTATAGGGCATATAAAGGTCAGTCAAGATGGTCATAGATTCTGATTCAAGGATAAAATGAAAATTAGTCTCTTAACCTCTTTGAATCTCTTTCCTTTCCCATAAAAATGAAGGGGTCAGTTATACTCCCTTCTCTGAGAGTATCCCACCAGGGAATATCCCTCCAGGCCATGTTGGAAAGGGTCTTAGAACACAAAAATTACAAAATTAGCTGAATGAGGGAGTGACCCTTAAAATAGAGAAAGTTTGAGGGCAGGTAGTTGGTGTAATGAATAGAGCACCAGCCCTGAAGTCAGGAGGACCTGAGTTCAAATCTGGTCTCCAACACTTAACACTTCCTACCTGTGTGACCCTGGGCAAGTCACTTAACCCTAACTGTCTCAGCAAATGTGTGTGTGTGTGTGTGTGTGTGTGTGTGTGTGTGTGTGTGTATAAAATAGAGAAAGTTAAATTAGATATTGACCAACATTTAACGCCCTATACCAAGATAAGGTTGAAATGGGCTCATAATTTAGACATAAAGATGATGCTATAAACAAATTAGGAGAACAAGAGATAGTTTACCTCTTAGATCTGTGGAGAAGGGAGGAATTTATGGCCAAAGGAAAATTAGAGAACATTATGAAATGCAAAATGGATAATTTTGATTGCATTAGATTAAAAAGTTTCTGCACAAACAAACAAATGCAACCAAGGTTAGAAGGAAAGCAGAAAGCTGAGGAGGGAAGGGGGAGGCACTTCATTTCTAAAATATATAGAGAACTAGCTCAAATATATAAGAATACAAATCATTCCCCAATTAATAAATGGTCAAAGAATATGAATGGACAGTTTTCAGAAGAAGATAGCCTTTTCTAATCATATGAAAAAAAAGTTCTAAATCACTATTGATTAGATAAATGCAAATTAAGACAACTCCAAGGTATCACTTCATACCTCTCAGATTAGCTAAGATGATAGGAAATATAATGATAAATGTTGGAGGGGGTGTGGAAAAACTGGGACACTGGTGCATTGTTGGTAGAGTTGTGAAATGATCCAACCATTTGGTGGGGAAGGGGACAAGTTGGAATTGATCCCAAAAGGCTATAAAACTTTGATTCAGTAGTGTCACTATGGTGTCTATATCCCAAAGAGACCATACAAGAGGAAAAAGGACTCACATGTGCAAAAATATTTGTAGCAGCTCATTTTGTAGTGGCAAAGACATGGAAATGGTAATGGGATGGAGTGTTTTTGTTCTATAAGAAATGATGAGTAGGCTGATTTCAGAAAAGCCTGAAAAGGCTTCCATGAACTGATGCTGAGTAAAGTGAGCAGAACCAGGTGAACATTGTACACAGTAACAAGATTATATGATGGACTTGGCTCTCCAACAACACAGTAATTCAAGGCATATCCAATAGATGGGATGAATAATGCCATCTGCATCCAGAGAAAGAACTATTGAGACTGAATATGGATTGAAGTATCCTATTTTCTTCTTTTTTATTCATTTGATTTTTTCTCTCTCTTTTTTTTCCCTTTTGGTCTGATTTTCTTGCACAGCATGACAAAATATGGAAATACATTTAAAAGGATTAACCTGTATCAGATTGCTTGCTATCTTGAGGAGGGGGAAGGTAAAAGAAGGAGGGAAAAAATATGGAACACAAAATCTTACAAAAAATGCCTTTTATTTACATGTTATTGGAAAATATTTACATGTTCTTGGAAAAATAAAATACTATTTAAAAAAAAGAAACTATCATCTCATCTATTCCCCAAAGCAGTGTTGTCAAGCTAAGGATCCCTGTGGGCTATATATTGACTTAGTTTTGAAGTGTAATGTTATCTATATTTTATTGTATTTTTTGTTTATTACATTCTAATTTTTTTCAAAAAAATAAAAAGAAAGAAAAAAGAACAGAGAACGTCAGAGCCGGGCAGAACTTTAGAATAGCGAAAGTCAGAGCTGGGAAGGAACCATAGAACCAAGAATGGCAGATGTTAAAATGTAAAATGATAACTCAGGAAGAAGAAGGAAAGCATTGTGTATTTATATAGCATCTATTTGAGAACAGTTTGGTGGCTCAGTGGATAAAGCATGAGGCCTGGAATTAAGAAGGATCCAAGTTCAAATGCAGCCTCAGATATGTCCTAGCTGTGTAAGTCACTTGACCCTGTCTGCCTTAATTTCCCCCATCTGTCAAATAAGCTGAAGATGGAAATGGTAAACTCCTCCAGTGGCTTTGCCAACAAAATCCCAAATGGGGTTATAAAGAGGTAGACACAAGTCAACAATATGTCACCTATTATGTTTCAGGTACAATCAAAGGACTTTTTTCAAATATTTTCTCCTTTAAGGGGCACAATAAAGTTGATGCTATGAGTACCCCCATTTTGTGGATGAGCAAATTGAGGTAAATAGAGGATTTGCCCTGTGTCATACAGCTGTCTGTATGCAAGTGTCTGATGCAAGATTTGAACTCAGGTGTTCCTGATTCCAGGCCCAGAACTCTATCCACTGTATCTGGAAAGGATTTTAGAACAGGAAATATCAGAACTGGGAAAGAAGGTAAAACCCAGAACACAGAGTATCCAAAAGTCCTTAGAAATCACCTAGTTGAAACCTTTCCTTTCCAAGAAGACTGATGTGAGGTCCAAAGAGAAAGCCTGGTTCTTGGGTTTGGTGGCCGGAGGCCCAGCTGGATCCCAGGGGTCCAGTCCCACTCTGCCCACAGCCACGACTTCCCACGGCCCTCATTGTCTCTTGCTGGGCACTGGCTCTCCAAGTTCACGGCCCTGCTCCCTCTGTGCTTCTCACACAACGTGCAAATAATCTGTCACCTACACACCCACTGGGAGCATAAAGGAGTTTATGAGATGCAAATGTTATCAAAATAGAAATGAAATTTGCAGAAGGCCCAGGACTTGGAATGAGGGCGGACAGCTGGGAGAGCCGGGCGGGGGACGGGGAATGGACTCCGCTCATCAAATCCTGGACGCCTCACACTGTGGCGGACCACAGCGCGCCAGGCCCTTCTCTCCTCCGCCTCTCTCCAAGACGGTCCAAGCTGGGATTCACGAGGTTCCGAGACAGACAGCGGATTCATCTGGGTCACACAGCAATTCTGTGACAGCCTTCCACCTGCCCCCCAAACACCACCCAGCTGGGTTCTAAAGGATGGGACATCTTTCGGAAGCCCATGCAGTCTCTATTCCACCATCAATATACCTAGGACCACTGTCTAGAACTTTTTTATTAAATGAGTGCCCTCCCTGGATAATCTGTTGAGAGTTATTAGCCAATTAGGGGTGGGTTGTGTTAATATAAATTAATTACATTTAATATGTAATTAATTAATATAAATTAGATAAATACAAATAATTGATTTATTAGTTAATGATTTAGCCTCTATAGGTTTCAATTTCTTTCTCCATGGAAGGAAAAGGTTTGCAAGCCCAGCTCTTTTCAAACTTCTTGGTCTCAAGACCACTTCTCACTCTGAAAATTTATTCTTAAAAAAGAGCTTGTGTTATATGGGTTATTACTACTAATATTTTCCATATTTAAAATTGAAACTGATACAATTTTTGAAATTTATTTATCAATTTATTTCACGATAATAGCAATGAACATATCAAATATTAACATAAATGACATATTTTTTATGAAAATAACTATATTTTCAAAAAAAAAAAAAGAGAGAGAAGACTGGCCTTTCTTTGTATCCTCAACACTTAGTTCAGTGCCTGGCATACATCAGGCACTTAATAAATGCTTATTGACTGAATATCACAGAATCACAAATTTAGGGATTTCAAATGTCTTTAACACCAATCGTCTCATTTTACAGTTGGGGAAACTGAGGCCCAGAAAGATTACATGATTCATCCAAGATCGTAGCACTAATAAGCGTCCAAAGTAGATGCAAATCCAAATCTTCCTGACTCTTAAGTTTACAATAGCTTTTATGTTGTTACTATGTTGTTATTATTCAGGCATTTTCAGTCATATCTAACTCTTTGTGGCCCCATTTGAAATTTTCTTAGCAAAGATACTAGAATGGTTTTCCATTTCTTTCTCCAGCTCATTTTATAAATAAGGAAACTGAGGCAAGTGGGATTAAGTGACTGGCCCAGGGTTGAACAGCTAATAAGTGTCAGAGGTCAGATTTGAACTCAGGAAAATGAGGCTTCCTGACTTCTGGCTCCTCATTTCTCACTATATCCACTGCAGCATCTAGCTGCCAACAGCTTCTATACTATAATGAATTCTCAATCTACATTGGAAAAACAAAGTGGATGAAAAATGACAACTAACTAGAATGTTACATGCTGTTAGATAGATAACCCATATTGTGAGGGAGAGAAGAAGGGAGGGAGAATCAGATAGACAGATTGGGGGGGGGGAAGGGGGAGAAGGGAGAGGAAAAAAGAGAAAGGGAGAGGGGAGAGAGAAACAGAGAGAGAGACAGAGACGGAGAAAGATCCTGAGGTTCTAGAGCTAGATAAAAGGAATCTCACAGGCCATCTATCCCAACCTCCTTGTTATGGGCAAGCCTACTAATGGAGCTGGAGAAGGAAGTCCTCCGTGTTCCCAGAACACCATCTGGGGCTGTTTCCAACAATGAAGCTATGGTACAACCTGGGACACAGAGAGTTAACTTTGCCCTGAGGTGGATTGATCTGGAACCAACTGTGGACCCTTTGGGTAAGAGAAAACAAAGGCAGTCTTTGGACCTTTCAGAAGTACTCCTGACACCCCAGGGAGTTTCTTACTTTTGCCTTTCTTTACCATGCTTTTTATATGTTTTGATTCTTGTGATTGCTTTGGGAACTTCTTCCACTCGGGATATTGCAATATGTTCTTGGTAAAGCACTAAGAGATATCTCCATGGTACATGATGAAGAACCAATTGTTTCACCACTAATTTTACAGAGGGGAAAACTGAGGTCTAGAGAGATAAAATGACTTGCTCAAAAGTCACAAGAATGCTAAGTTGTAGAAGCAAGATTTGAATCCAGGTTCTCTGGCTCTAGAACCAGTGATCTGTCCTTTATAGTAGATGAACAATGGACTCAACTTGGAAATGATCGGGAGGGTGGGAAAGGTCTGGGAAATTCAGCAATCTCTTTGATAATCCCAAACTACATCCCAAGCCCAGAACCCTCTTTTCATCCCCAGATGCTTTTAGTGATGCTTAGAAGCTCTGGATCACAGCACACCACATGAGGTCAACACCAAGATCATGGAAGGCAGGAGGAGGCCATATGGGGCACAGCCAACAATGTCTGACCAGAAGGGAAGCTGGCCATTCAGAGGTCCTCTGAGACCCCAGGATTTAGAGCCAAAAACATCCTGATCCAAAAAAAGTAAAAACTTAAAATCAGGGGAAAGTACTTGACCACAGTCACACTACAAACCAATTTTTAAGTATTTATTAAGCACCTACTATGTGCCAGGCATTGTGCTAGGTGCTGAGAACAGGAAGACAAAATGAAGCAATGTTTACCCTCAAGAAAATTATATTCTCATGTGGCAACTTTTTTTTTCTTTTCCTATTTTTGTGATTAAGTTTAATATTTAAAAAAAGAAACAATTAATTAGGAAATAATGAAATAAATATATTTTTAAATATATAAAATAATATATATATAAATCAAAAATTTAAGAATTTTGCATTCTATCAAGATAGATAGTAAATGTGTCTATAAATGTATACAGAACATATATAAAGGAGGGCAGGAGGGCACCAGGGGGGTAGCCAGGAAAGGCTTTATGGTGAAGTTGGTGATTGAGTTGCTTCTTGGAGGATGAAAGGGACTCAGAAGGCTGAGGTGAGGAGGGATGGCACTCCAGGCATGGGGCACAGATAAGACAAAAACAAGGAGAGGGGAAATGGAGCCCTATGTATGAAGAACATAGAAGAAGAACATAATGGCTGGATCGCTGCGGGAGGAAGAGTAATGTCCAAAAAGGATTAAGTGGGAGCCAATTCGTGAAGGGCTTTAAAAGTCAAACAGAGGAGTTTGATTCTCAAAGCAATAGGGACCCAGTGGAGTTTATTAAGTAAAAGAGAGACGTGATGTTAGAATATAAGTATCTGAAGAGCAGGGACAGTTATTTAAAATAATATTTATATAGTATATAGTACACAAAGTACCTTAAAAGTATTATCCTATTTGATCCTCAAATTAGTCTTGGGAGATAAATGCTATTATTTCTATTTTACAGATGGGGAAACTGAGTCATCATCACTTGCCTAGGGTCACACAGCTAGCAAGTAACGCCTTTGCAGTTGTATCCCCAGGTGAATAAAATGCTTATTCATTCATTCCTTCATTGGAGATTTGAACCCAAGCCCTCAATTATAAAGTCAATGCTCCTTCCTTGACATTCAGGGGCCTCCCTTCCAGGCCCAGAATGGTGCAATTCTATGAATTAACCCCTGAGAGAAGAAGGGGGGTAACCCCCACCCCCTCAAATCACCAGTTTCTGGGATCGCCCCGAGTGGGCCGACTTGTTCTACCCCTTCTGTGCGAGCCGACTCGGGGAGGGGATGGCGTAATTGGCTGCCTCTCCCCAGCCCCCCGGGGAAGCTCTGAAGATTAATTTAGCATGTGTAATCTGATATCATAAAAATAACGAGGTGTCACATATTACAAGCGCATCGGATGCCATCCCGGGGAGGCAGGGCGCAAGGAGGAGCACGTCCCGGGGTCCAACCTGGCTGCGGTGGGGGCAGGGAGGCCCGCGGGGAGGGCCGTGCCAGGTGTCTGGACTCCTTCCAAGAGCAAATTCCTCAGGAGTGACATAAGGAGTCTTCTTGGGTCCGTGAGAAGGGGCCGGAGGCTGCTGGTCTGTTCTTCAGAAGGCCAGAAAACAGAGAACGCTCCTGAGCTGGAAGGGGCCTTAGAACCCAGAACAGGGGATTCCAGACTGGCAAGGGGGGAGACTTGGAAATCCCAATGAAATACCGCTCCAAAGAAGGGGGAAAAAAGGCCCGCCTACCCATGGTCAAGATGGAGAAACTGAGGTTACGGACACTTAGTCACCGTCAAAAGCGGGGATTGACCCCAGCCTGCTGGACGCCAGTTTCACTTCATCTGACCACATCAGTGGAGGGACCTCTCTCCATGGAGGATGCAGAATGAACAGGAACTGTTAGTAGGGGAGAGTCTCTGAGGCACTGAAAGCCAACAGCCGGACCCCGGCGGGCGACTCTGGTCCTGCAGGAGATCTCGGACCTCATCCCGTTCGGGTCGGGCTCCTCGGGTTATGAGACCTTGGTTGGAACCAGGAGCTTGGTTGGCTCAGCCTGCTGGCCTCCCAGAAATCACAAGGCACCAGCTCAGGTGAAATAGGAAACCGAGCAGGCTCCCAGGTTCCACTGCTTCCCTCTCCTGATTGCCCCTCCCGGGCATCTAGCTGGCACCTCCGGGTGCCCAAAGTAGGTGGCGAAGTCATTCAGAGACGATCTGGGTTGTGAACATGCTGCCACCTCCCCCAGGCTCGTGCCCAGAGACCTTGGATGGGAAAGACCAAGCCAAGGAACTTGTTATGGCGCCCAAGAGGGGTCCTTCCCTACTTAGGAAAATGCCCTGGGTCAGGGCTCCAAACGGAAGAGAGAATTGGTTCCTCTCGGGACCCCAGGCGGAGAAGAGAGGTCACCTGGAAGTAAAGGGATCCCTAAAATCCCACCTGTCACCCAGAGGCAAACCCCAAATGTGGCTGAGCCTGCTGGCACACCCCGGGAGACCATCCCCCTTCCCCTTCCCCTAAGGGGCCAACAGGAAGGGGCATACCAGCAACCAAGCTCTATGCAGACCCTCCCAGTCCTGACGTTCTATGTTCTAAGGCCCCTCCTAGCTCTGCCATTCTATCTATGTTCTATGTTTAAGGCCCCTCCCAACCCTGACATCCCCTGTTCTAAACCCCCCCCTCAGCTCTGACATCCCCTGTTCTAAGACCCCTCCCAGTTCTAACATTTTATGTTCTAAGCTCTGACATTCTATCTATATTCTGTGTTCTAAAGCCCTTCCCAACTCTAAATTCTAGCTAACTTCCCAGCTCTACTATCTCGTCATTTCCAGATTTGAGAGTCTGCATTTTAAGGCCCCTCCCAGCCCTGACATCCCCTGTTCTAAGACCCCTCCCAGTTCTAACATTTTATGTTCTAAGCTCTGACATTCTATCTATATTCTGTGTTCTAAGGCCCTTCCCAATTCTAAATTCTAGCTAACTTCCCAGCTCTACTATCTCATCGTTTCCAGACTCCACGTTTTAAGGCTCCCCTCGGCCCCGATATTTAATCTTTGAAAGAACCTTCTAATTCTGACACTCTCTTCTCTAATAATAGCTAATGTCCATATAGCCCTTTAATATTTACAATGTGATCTCCTTTGGATCTCACAACAGCCCTGGGAGGTGGGCGCCACTATTCTCCCCTTTTTACAGATGAGCAAATCGAGACCAATTGCCGGGATCCCAAAGCTTTCATTTGCCATTACGGCACAGTATCCGATCTTCCCGACTCGGGTTTACGGTTCTTTCTCCTGAGCCAAACGATCCTCCCTAACTCGCATGATCTAACTCGGCTCTTCCACCATCAACATCCTAAGGACGTCTCTGGCTCTAGAATTCTATATTCTATGAGAAGAAAGACGTTTCTAAGTTTAACTAGGCTCAAGCATTTATTAAGCACCAACTATTTGCCATGTACATAATCCATGGTGGAGAAACACAAAGTCAGAACCCAGAGAGTTTCAGCTCTCAAGGAGCCAGTGAAGTGGTCGAGGAGATTGAAGGGGAGAGGAGGAAGAGGAGAGGAAAATCAGGGAAAGCTTTAAATGAAATTATGATTCCATGAAAGGCACCAAGGAACAGAGCCACAGTTTTCAAAATCTTTTTGACAGTCTTCTACAAGGCCAAAATTGTTTCTCTAATGAAAGGAGGGAATAAGCATTTATATAGCTCCTACTGTGTGCTAGATACTAAGCCAAATGCTTTTTGTTACAAATATTATCTCATTTAATTCTCATAATATATAGCTCCTACTGTGTGCTAGATACTAAGCCAAATGCTTTTTTTACAAATATTATCTCATTTAATTCTCATTATATATAGCTCCTACTGTGTGCTAGATACTAAGCCAAATGCTTTTTTTACAAATATTATCTCATTTAAATCTCATAATGTATAGCTCCTACTGTGTGCTAGATACTAAGCCAAATGCTTTTTTTTTACAAATATTATCTCATTTAATTCTCATTATATATAGCTCCTACTGTGTGCTAGATACTAAGCCAAATGCTTTTTTTTTACAAATATTATCTCATTTAATTCTCATAATATATAGCTCCTACTGTGCGCTAGAAACTAAGCCAAATGCTAGCCAAATGCTTTTTTTTTACAAATATTATCTCATTTAATTCTCATAATATATAGCTCCTACTGTGCGCTAGAAACTAAGCCAAATGCTTTTTTTTACAAATATTATCTCATTTAATTCTCATAATATATAGCTCCTACTGTGTGCTAGAAACTAAGCCAAATGCTTTTTTTTTTACAAATATTATCTCATTTAATTCTCATAATAACCCTGTGATATTAATGCCATTATGATTCCCATTTTATAATTGAGGAAGCTAAATTAAGCTAAGGTGAAGGGACTTATCCAGGGTCACATAGCTAAATTGGGATTGTGAATTCAGATCTTCCTGAGACGTCGGACTCCAAGCCCAGCGTAAGTAAGTCCTTCCTTCACGCCTAATAATACTAAGACATTTTCATTTCCATCATGGTAATACACTAGACAAACCCTATCTGGAGTTCTCAATAATTTTTAAGAGCATAAAAGGGTCCTGAAACCAAAAAGTAGAGAACTCCTCGCATGGGGAATGGCGATTTATCCTGGAAGACAAGATGTGGGGTCTTAGCTCCATCATCGCACGTGCCGCCTGTGTCTTCCTGATCAAGTCAATTGCTCTCTTAGTGTTCTGGACAATTCTTAGGAATATTACTACAGAGAATGCCCCGGGGGCAGCCAGTTTGTGCAGTGGTTAGAGCCCTGGCCCTGAGTCAGGAGATTGCCTCGGCTTGCATTGGGAGAAGGGGATTCCTCACCTGGGACTTCCTTCCACCAAAGGAATCACATGTCTCATCCTCACGCCCATAATTCCACGAAGGGACTTTAACAATAATCTAGTCACAGGATCTTGAAGCTGAAAAGGACATTAGAGACCACGTAGCCCGGCCCCATCATTTTTCAGATAAGAACCTAAGGAAAGGAACGGAGTTCCCCAAATTCACCAAGGACTTAATGTCGGGGTCACCACCAGAATCTACCTCACTTCAGTGACATTTACCTCGGTGATGTACTAAGGCAAGGCTCCATTCCTGGGACCTCTCCCCACTTCGCAATCCATCATGGGTTTCCCCAAGCAGACAACTGGGATGGACAAGATGGCGGACTCCCTAGAGTAGCTGAGTCCCACGGCCCCAGCTTTGGCTTCCTGCGCCACTCAGGTTCCTGGTTCCCTGATGATGGGCAGGCGGTACCCCGGCCCTTTGGGTGGGGGAGTCGTGGGGGGGCGAGGAGGGGAAGGAGATGGAGAAGGGGGGGGGAGAGACCTATTCCACCAAGCTCATATATAACGCACTCTGTGCGCATTCTCCAGACGAATAAATGAGAAACCGAGGGGCCATAAATCCACAAGCTGCCAATTTGCACAGGGCCCGCTCTTTCCCCGGCCATGCTCTACCACCTTTTATAGCGCATTAATTACCTTCTCTAATAAAGTTTGACAAAATGATAACTTGCCCATGAAAAGTGTTGTAATAAATACATTTTCTCTAACTTTCCGCCATTCTTGCGTGTCTGCCTCATAAACCTCTGCTCTGGTTCAGTAACTTATTATCTCTCTATATTTATCAGCCCGGGAAGGAATTCTAAAATGGAACCGCGGAGAACTCGGGCCAAGGAGTCCATTCCAGTGCAGTGACCCTTTGACTGACCTGCTTAGATGAACTCCGCTGCCGCCTCCAGCCAACGTTCCGCGGAGAGCCAGGGCCGAAGCTCCGGCCCCGTCACCTTCCCGCTCCTGTCGGACAAGGCCCGAAACCCCAGAGCCCGAGGTCCTCTCCAAGCTGGTCCGCTTCTGCCTTTACCTCCGTGGAGGATCTAGAACAAACTATTCACCCACAGTTGCCCTCGGTTTTCTCAGGGTTCATTGAAATGATTTTTAAGGTCTCAGTGATCATTATGTATTCTAAGTTCCCTCTCAGCTCTGAAATCCCCCGTCCTAAGTTCCCTCTCAGCTCTGACGTTCCCTGTTCTAAGTTCCCTCTC